>CAXHTJ010000001.1:51266401-51450512 GCA_964019445.1 Populus tremula
CATCAAACTTCAACGTAGCAGAGCTCTTTCGGCAGGAATCTGTTTGTGGATCCGCAAATGGGAAATCCAAGAAGGAATACAGTAGTTTCAGATCATCTATGATTTTCCTCCAACAGTGTCAGTAAGAGTAGGGAGAAGAGACATGCCTAGACTGAAAAACATGAAGAATACTGAAACTTCAATAGAGCAGGACTTCCTCTATAGGTGTTTGTTTGCTACACCGTTCGAGAGGAATCAAAGAAGAAATAGAGGAGATTCATGTCCATCATTTTCTCCCATAAAAGAGATAAGACATGATTCCACACGTCAGTAGTGGCGATACTACAAGTTTCTGGGCGCTGCCAAGATTACGAAGCTGTTGAAAAGTTTTCTAAGCAATCCTCAACCAACCATAACAACATTGGAAGACTGAAATGATGTTGTGGAGATTTGACGAAGAATTGAACAAGCTATGAAGAGAGGAAAGATTGAAGGATCTGCCATGGATTCCAGAACAATGATGAGAGGTGAATCAGGAGATGACTTTGACGGTGTGAACCCTTAATTATGTGGTATAGCCAGGTCTCACGGTAGCATCAATTGTTCAAATGTCTTTGCCAAGATTGACATTCCTCTGCCATTTATGTTTGTCGGCTAGCATCTGCCAGATTCCAGAATTTTTGCTTGACTCCAACAAATCCCATGCAACCACCAATTTCTAGGTGGTATAATCCAGATAAGAGATGTGATGTCATTGTGGGGTCCTCGACCATTTTAGTTAAACAGATGCGAGAGTTTCAAGAGTCGAGATCAATTTGCGAAAGATGATGTCATCAATCATTTTCAGAATGACCAGTGATCGGAATTGATCGGCAAAACATAGATATTGCCAGAGAAGCTGATCCAAGGAGGAGTTAAACTGTCAAGCATTTTTGTTATGGATTTTTGCCATTTTGCATTTTTGTTTTGGGATCACATCTCATCCTTGAACGAAACATGTCTTTTCTTTGTCTTCTTGTTGTTTTGAAATCAAGAGATACTTCTTTCAAAGAGTATTTTGACAAAATATTTTGATCAAACTCCAACATGCAATAAAGGCTAATCAATCCTGAAGATTAAATTTTAAATTAATATTTTAAATTTTCAAATCACATTAGAACACAATGCAGCTTACCTCAGGTAGGGTGTGTTAGGGGTGCTAATACCTTCCCTAACCACAACCAGTCCCTTATCCGCGATTTCTGACAAGACCGGTACATCAGGTTTCCTAGTAGCCCTCAATGAATTACTAGGTGGCGACTCCAACGAACAAATTCAAAGCAAACGCAACATACGAGAAAAATCGCCAGCCCGATGCCGCGCGCCGGATGGAATTTTTTTTTGGGGTGTGACAGGCATAACAGACAATGCTTCATTTTATTCTCTATTCTTCTCTTGATTACATATTGTTCTTCTCTCCTTCTCTCTCTTCTCTTCTCGTTTGTCTCTCAATCCTTATAGAAATCAACTTTCCTTTCTCTCAACACAATCAATTTCTTCTTATTTTTATTTTATTTTTTGGGTTTTTTAACAATTTTGTTTTCATTTATTTTGGTATCACACCTAGTTTAACTCTGAAATTACGCATGTCATTAAGGTAAGAATTTTTCATTCCTTATCCGGTTGAAGGAGAGATACGAGAACGATCTTTCGACCCATCAAGATATCGATCCGGATTTATGGTTGAAGGTAGGATTGTCTGGTGGACCCGATAGAAATCAAATGTATAGACTCTCTAACACTATGATTAAGAACTTGTGGATGGCCCATAGTATTTCGACCATTGGATGCTTGCAATCGATCCAGAGCACTCAATCACTGGAGTTCGTGGCTTTATTATAACAAGGAGTATAGGAACATATGACCCATCTTATGAAAAATGTCATAACCCTTTTTTGGGTTATTCCCCAAATTCAATTTTTTCTTCCAGATATATGATTTGGCATCCTCTTCTCACTGTTATTATTTTTTTGAATTTTTTTTTTGTTTTTTAGTTCAAATATATATATATAACAAAACAAAATTCAAAAAAATAATAACAGTGAGAAGAGGATGATAAAGCACCCAGAAAATGACTAAAAATTGGTTGAGGCGGTTTAAAAATACAAGGTTGAAATTTGACGGTATATCGTTGACTGATGTGAGACCGACTAACAAAGAAAATTCAATTTGAGAAAGAAATGTCCAAAATCAGTTGTTTATTGGACTCAATTAAATTTATTAAAGGTTTAATTTTTAAGTCAAATTGGGCATTAATTGGAAGAAATGAAAGTTCTAGAGTCAAATTATAATTTTTGAGAGTTCATTTCATCAAATCAATGGCTTAATTGCATAAATATTTCAGTTTGATGGCCAATTAAGGATTTAATTGAAGAAATCTGAAATCAATGACTAAATTGGAAAAGACACGTAAATAGAGGGGTTGTAATTAACCAAATCAGGGGCCAAATTAAAGAAATTAAAAGTTTATTGATCAATTGAGGGTCAAATTTCATAAATGAGAGACCAAAAACTAAAGAGAAAAAGGAGGCCAACTTCAGGATCGATGATTGAATTTGGCAGGGATGCAATTGAATTGATTTTTAAAGTCAAAATTGCAATTGAGGACTTGATTGAAAAAATTACAAATTGAAGACTAATTGGGGTGCTAATACCTTCCTTTTATGGAACCAATCTTCGTACCCGATCTTTGAGGTCAGTGTAAAACCTTTGGGTGAAAAATCATAAATTGACTAGTTTCATGTAAAACAAAAATTCATAACTCTCGATTGGGTTATCAAAAAATTATGTGAAATCTTCTAATATGATGTCTTAGCTTGGGTTAAAATTTCAGAATTTGTGGATGAAATTCGAAAATTTGACGAAAAATCACAATTTAACTAGTTTTATATTATTAAATGTAATTTTCAATCTGACCATTGGATTGAGCTGACATTTTATGAGCAACCTTAACATATATTAAATAAAAGCTGGTTAAAATTTTAAGATGAACGAAGCTCGATAGTGCTAGCAAAAAAATAAGGACCATCAAATAGAGGTAAAAATACTCATTAAGGGTAGAATGGTTATTTGCCATTGAAAAGAAAACAAATAAGCTCTCCTTCTCTTTTATTAACTTCCGATTGGGAAGAAGCAAAAATATGAAAAGAAAGAACAGAAAATAAAGTGAGAGAAAGAGAGAAAAGTAAGGAAAAACAATAAGAAAATTGAGAAAGTAACTTTATAAACTTGCAAGTTCAACTTATAAAACACTAAATCAAGTGAAGGATGGAGGAATTGATAAGGGGACTTCGGTTAACTTTGAAAGAGAAGAGAAATTGCAAGAAAAGCAATAGGTAAGCATGAGAAGATTGGATTTAATGTTTGATTTAAATGTTTTCTTAAGCTTACTCGATTAAGTTAGGAAGTAAATTCATGGAATTTTACCTTAGTTTCCCTTAAATCCTTGATTCTTGAACTTAAGGTTCTTATGTGAATTTGGGGGAATTAGGAGGGGAAGGAAAATGATGAAATTGAAGTGGAATAGAATGTAAACAAGTTGAAATAACAAGTAAATGAAGAAAAATTTGGGGAGGAAAAGAAACATCACATTCGGCCAAATGAAGGAAAAAGTGGGAGAATGAGTTTTGATGTTAATGTTTAGAAAAACCATGTTTAATCATGATATTTGAAAATGTAAGAAAGATTAAATGAACAAATAGCATTTAAGTTGAGAAAAAAAATCATAATTAAATTCAAATTAAAAGAGAAATAAACTAATTAAAAGAAAACATGGAGATAAGATGTCTAGATTGTGTTTGAATATAGTTATTACATATATTTAGATAAAATAAATATATGATGTGAGGGCATAAATAATAGAAGGATTATTTGATGGAGGAATTATGAACATAAAGTAAGAAAAGAAGTAACTTGAGTTAAATATAAGGTTATACGTAAAATAATGATGTTATGTTTGAGAATTAATTTTTATTAGAACAAATTACAAATAAAAATATTACATGCTTTGTGTTTCACCACGTAAGAAAAACATTGATGGACTAATGATATAATGACACTTGATTGATTTAGGAGTTGTGTCTGGAGTTGGTTATCAAACAAGAGGAGTCGGGTCATCCCGAGCAGAAGGTAGGTGATTTGTTACCTTATTTTGTATTTTTTAGTTTCCCTAAATATATATATTGGTTATTCAATTGATGTTAAAAGAATGAAGCAAATGAATAATTTGAGTTATGATTATGTGAATTATCGGTAAATTATGTGAAATTACCATGTTTATTAGTTAACAAAGAGGTTAACTGGATATGGGGTAATTCGTATGGAATTTATCGGATTGTTGGCTAACAAAAGAGATTAGCTGGATGCTGGGTAATTCATATGGAATTACCGGATTGATTTTGGTAACCTAAATTGGTTAGCCGGATTTTTGGGTAATTAAGAGAATTATCGGGTTTATTGGTTAACAAAGAGGTTAACAGGATAAGGAGTAATTCATATGAAATTACTAGATTGATTGGCTAACAAAAGAGGTTAGCCGGATGATGGGTAATTCAAATAGAATTACTAGTTCTATTGATAACCGAGGAAGGAAAACCAAATTTCTGAGTAATTATATGTAAATGTTAGATTTATTTGGTAATTAAGATGAGTAAGCTGGATTTTTAAGTTTTGAAAGGATTATGTAAATTAAGGGATTGAAGTAGAAGTATTAAATTTCAAAGGTTAAGAGTAAATAAAGAATTAATATTACACTAATATAGTGAGTAAGTTAATTAATATAGTTATTGTTAAAACAGGTACACCGCGAGGTGATGCAGATCGTTAGATGTAGGAATTTTTCTTTTTATGAATTACCATTTTGGAATGTAATAGTCATGTCTTTACTTTCAGTGTAAATCCTCTTGTGTTGTAAAAATCAAGCAGAAGATATATAGTATGTAATAAACGTATTATTTGTGTCGTAAAAATCAAGTAGAAGGTGTAATATGTAGTGGATATATTATATATATGTATAGTTGTTAGTATGACCAAATCATTTTCAAAATGATAAGATAAGATTTTAATATAAACATAATATGACTCTTAATCTTAATGTTGTATTCATGTAGTTTAAAGGCATGTATGTAGTTAGTTAAAATTTATTACTTTTAGTGATGAATTTGTTTATCTTTTGAATTGTTTTAATAGTACTTTTATGATGATTTAGTAATTGATATTATGAGACTTGAATATATTGATAAGTATAAGTATTGATTTATTGTTTGATGAATGGAATTTGATCCAGGATGATTGGATCAAGATGGAAGTTGTAATGACATATAATAGAAGTGTTGTCAATAACTTGGTACCAACAATAATAGAGGAAACTCTATCAAAATTTCCAAAAACAAATCCCATAATTTTAGACATATTATCCAATATATGATATTTGTAAAGAAATGTTTGGAGATTTCACGACATTATAATTTGAGGGTATTACACCAGTTAGGGTTCCTAATGACCAGAATACTAGTTGGCGACTCCATTCCAATTTTTCATTGATAAAAAACAAGAATTCCTTGTCTCCCCATATTTGCTGGATAGACAAACACAATACACCTTGAGGGTGGACGATTGTCGCGACGCCGCACACGTGCGACAAAAAATATGAACGACTCTCTATGGATTATGAACTCTGTCGAGTGGTAATGGAGATGAGATCACAAATAAGTAGTCCATATGCACCACTTAATTAGTCACATAGTCCTAGAGACGACCAACCTCTTCCTCCTCCAACACTGCCTTTATTTTAGTTTTATTGTATTTGAACGCACAAATATTTAAATTTGTAATAAATATTTTATTTTTATATTATTTTAATTATTTTTCTACTTTTGTTCAATATATTTTTTTAAAATACATATTTTTCAATAATTGCTGATGGTATTACTGATGGAATAAGTCCGTCAGTATATTCTAGAGAGTTGAAAAATAGTTACAGCAAATATCATTGCTACTATTAACTCACTAACGGACTTATTCTGTCGATATATTTCAGGAAGTTGGAAAAGAATTATAGCCAACACCACTGCAATTGTTAACTAACAAACGGAATTACCGATGATATTTTATCTGTGATATGTAATTTTACCGATGTAATTACATACGGTTCTCCTGTCGGTGATATGATAAACTGTACAAAGGGAATTACTGATGGAATGAAGCAGATAAATTTTTTTTTGCATGCATGTTCAATCTGTAAAGCCATCATTAAATTCATTAACGACAGAATAACTAATAGACTAGAAATTACTAACAAGTGTTTTTCTAAATCCCGTCGATAAAATAATTATAGATAGACTATTGGTGTAAATACTAATAGAAATCATGTCGATAAAATTATTAAATCTAGTAATGAGCCTTTTTCTCAATTTCCTCTTCAATTCTAACCTCAATTGTCGCACCCTAAAAAGAAACGAAAATTTGTTTTGCGACATTCGACTGGCGACTTTCGTTTTGTTTTACTGATTTGGTTAATTTTTTTTTTGAGTCGCCACCTAGTATTTTGGTCACTAGGAACCCTACACTGGTCTTTCAGAGATTCTAAGGCAAGGGACTGGTTGCGTAAAGGGAAGGTATTAGCACCCCTAATACGCCCTACCTAAGGTAAGCTGCTTGGTGTTTGGTTTGCTCTTATAATCTATGGTCTTGGTGTTTTCTAGTCTCGTCAATTGATTTTGGATAGAAATCTAAGGAGATTCCATGTGCTTTGAAAACTCATTTTTCCCTTAGTATTTCAAAAGTTTGCGACTCGTAAACCGTGGAGTAAAAAAAAAATTAAAATTTTGAAATGTCCTCGATTATAATCAAGGCTTCTTTCAAGAATGTGTGCGGATTTATTACTCCCAAAAATATTTTGGATATTCATCCTTTTAAGGATTTCTTTATCCAAACATTAACGATGAATAATAAATAAATTTCCTCCCTAAAAATAAGATTTTTATAGTTTTTGGAATATTGGCCAATACCCTTTGGAGTTTTACAAACATGTTGTAAAATCCAGAAATGCAAGAAAATATTTTGTGTTTAAGAAATCAATGCGAAAACACACTTTCAAAGCTTCCAATATTTTTTTTTTATAAAAATAACATTCAAAACATGTTAGAGTATTGGCCGTATGCAACACGCAAGAAAACAATTTTTTTTTTGTAAGCATTTTTTTTTGACGAAATCGGGTATTTTAATACTGAATTTGTATCTCCACAGTATAAAAATACAAACTAATATTAAGTCATTTTTTTTAAAATGTGCGGGAAAAAAATCAACAATATTTTTTAGGAAATTTTTTTAGAATTTTTTAAAGCAAACAAACGTTTTTTTTATCTTTGAAACTCTGGATATCTTGACGAAAACCGGGTATTTTTTTAACTTTGATTTTGTCTCTTTACAGTATAAAAATACAAACCAACATTAAACCATTTTTGACAAAAATATTCAGGAAAATCAACAATATATTTTTAAGATTTTTCAAAATATATATATATTTTAATACAAATATATATATATACACACCTATATATTATAATATATATTAAAGAAATTCGGGCTGGGCCGGCCCAATAAATGGGTCGGGCTTCAGCCTAAACCGCAAAAAAGTGTGACGATCTCGGCCCAGAATGGATTGGGCCGATCTTGGCCCAAAACAAGACTCCTCTTTAGTCTGGGCCGGCCCGGCCCAAACAACAAGGCTGGGCCCGAACCATTTTGGCCCATACGAAATATGAAGCGGGGGAGGGGGGAATTATTTTCCCCCTTCCCCTTCTCCTGCATGCAGGAAAGAAAACGAAATGCAACGCTATAGGGGAGAAGAAAAAGGCACCTGGCACGGCGGAGGCAGTGCTGCTGGCTGGAGTTCCTCGCAGGTGGCGCTGCGGTGGAGGCCGGTGGCGGTGTCGTGGCTTACGAATAGCGGGTCAGGCGGCGCTACAGCTGTTTCCCACGGTTCGTCGTCGTTCACCCGGTTTGTTGCTTCTGTTTCGGTTTCTTGAGTCCCCTATCGGCTTCAAATTTTCCCAAGCTTCTCAGTTTTGGGTTTTCGGTGGCTGTTTCTTAAGTTTGGTGGTTTCTCTCTCCTTCGGTCTCTCTCTCTCCTTTTGTCTCGGTTTTTCTTTTTTCTTTTTTTTTGTTCGTCCCCTGTTCTCTCTTTCGGTTCTCTATTTATAGAACCAGTGGGCGTGGCTTTTTACCGTGGAGCCAAGGAGCGGGTCGGGGAGCGGCTGTCCGGGCGGGCCTCCCTCGGCTTCGGCAGCGCGGCGGGTGGTCGGCCAGTGTCTTCTGTCGGTGGCCCACCGGCGTGGGGCCTTGGTTGGTCGAGGGACCTGCAGAAAAATAAACAATGCAAACTTTTCCTTCTTCCCCGCTGTATGTTCGGGGGGAAGAAGAAAGGTGAACAGTGCCGGTCAAAACGGCACCGTTCGGTCTTCTTTTTTTTTTTTTATGTATGAAACGGTGTCGTTTTGGAGAAAACGCGCCGTTTCATTTTAAAAAAAGGCGCCAGAACATTTGTTTTTGAATCAGCCCTTAATTTATCATTTGTTCTATTAAGTCCTTCAATCGAGTCCTGATTTTAAGAATAAAATTCAATTGCGTCCCTGCCAAATTCGGTCCCTACCCCTATAGTTGGCCGCATTTTTCACTTTGGTCCTTGGCCTCTAATTTTCACAATTAAGCCCCTAATTGATCAATAAACTTCCAATTCCTTCAATTAAGCCCCTAATTGATCAATAAACTTCCAATTCCTTCAATTAAGCCCCTGATTCAATTCCAAACAGCCCCCTCTATCTTTGCGCCTTCTCCAAATTGGTCCCTGGTTTCGGATTTTCACAATTAAGTCCCTAATTGACCATTAAAATATTTATGCAATTAAGCCCCTGATTTGACCTAATAAATTCCTAAAAAATATATTTTGGCCCCAGAACTTAAATTTCTTCTAATTAAAGCCCAAATTGACTTAAAAATTAATTTTTCTTGCAATCAAATCCTCTATAAATTCAAATAAAAATCCAATTAAGTCCATAAACATCCAAATTTGGGCTTTTCTCCTCAAAATTCAAATTTTCCTTCTCAATAGGGCTTTCATCCTTCAAGAATATACTGTCAAAAATTCAATCCTTATATTTTTAAATTCCTTGACCAATTTTCTGACTATTTTCTGAGCGCTTCTGCCTTAAGTTATTTTATTTTTGTGGGGACCCGAAAATGGGTTACAACATCAACTATGGCTTAAAAATTCTCAAACTTCATTTTTGCCTACTATGCTTAATTATTGGCCCAATTTTCAACCCCATCTATTTATTTTAATTTTTAGAGAATGGCCAAATCAAAATATGCTGACAGATTATTACGGAAGTAAGAACATTAGCATAAATAAATAAGATGTTACCCTCTAAAGAAGTCTGCAACTTAGTGAAACAAGTTTGCCAAAGACGAATGACTTTGATTACATTGTCTAGCCATCAAGCAAGTTCCTGCACACTCCCACACAAAAAAGCAAATATAAAATGGATAAGATAGAGGATAGGCACGACTTTAGCTTTTTCACAATATTATTAAACCTCACCATCACATGAGCTGATCCAGCTTGACAAGTCTTTAGTGATATATTTTACATTTACAGAGCTTGATAATTCTAGTCAAACAAGCTTATAGCAGGGGAGAACTTAACTGAGAGTTTAATCAATAGATGTTACGTACACATAAATGATGAAGCATTCATTTTTTCTTTTTCTATCTGGCAAGAGCTGACCGCTGCTGACACTTATCCGTTTACCCCAAGTTAAGACTGGCGTTTAAAGTAAATGAGCCATGGTGCCTGCCACAGCTTTCATTCTTTAAAAGGGAATTAATTAGTTTTTTATACAAAATGGTAGAGATATATATTAATGTCAATTGAACTATGGGAATTAATTATTTGAAAGGGAATTGATTAGTTTGTTTATACAAGAGAATGGTATGATCTGAACTCCAAGAGTCCAAGGATATATTAATGTAAAAAAAAAAACATAAATAGACTTTTTAAGTGTAGATAGTGGTTTAAGTGTAAATAAAGAAAAGAATGAGGGACGTAAATGAAAAGTCAATAAAAAGGAAACAACCAATTCAATTCCCAGATCAATTCCCTTTCTTAATCTCTCCCAGTCAAACGAACACAGGCCGTCAAGCCTCTCATTTTTTTTCTCCGACTACATGCAGAGTGCAGACTACTTTCCCCGACCACCACAGCAGCACCGGTAACAGCCCTAAAGCATCCCTTTTTTTATCCACAAGCCATCCCCACTAAATTAACATGTATGTGTTTACACAACAAAAGAAAGTACATAAGGCAAGACAACAGTATGTATGGAGAAGAATATTAAGAAAGAAAAAGACTCACTTCAGAGATAATAGGATTTTAGACTACTTATTGTTAAGGAGAGAGAGGGGTCGAGGGAGCAGCTGAACAAGAGAAAACGGTAAAATGATTTAGGGTTAGGCTATGTTTTTTTTTTAATATCTCCATGTCTTTTTTTAGACTACTAAAATTAAATTCAATCGGTTCAGTTTAATATTCTAGTGTTTTTTCTGAATTTTTAATTGATTTTTACAATTTATTTCTTTTGGTTTGATTTTTTTTGTGAATTATTTATTTGAATCTTTTTGTTTAATCAGTTGAACAGTTTTTTTGAATACCCCTGTGACAAATTAAGCATTATATAAAATGAAATTAATTATTTTATTTTTTATTTATAAAAAATTAAAGTTTTGGAAATCCAACTTTGCTATGTAATTTAAGAGCAGCACAAATTGTATTCATTTATAACAAACTGTGTAATAAAAAACTGTATTCATACATAACAAATTGTTGGGTAAGAACAAAGGAAGGCCTTGCAAATAAAATTCTAGATGGAAGGAATTGGTATTGTCCAGGTAGTACCCGCCTAGTTTTGCGAATGGATTGTCATTCTTTAGTTATAACCTCTTGGAAATATGTAAAGAAATAATATTAGTGGTGAAGCAGGAGAAATAGTATCAAATGTAATTATAAATTGTGTTAGGTTCAAGATGAGAGACGACTACATCATTTTTAGAGAATTTTTTTGGGTAGAAGATAAGCCTTTAAAATTATGATTCACATGTTTGTATAAGTTAACTAGCAGAAAAAAAAGGAAAGGTAGGCAATATGCGCTTGTGGTTAAATAAAATATGGAAATTGACGTTTCATTGGCATCAAGATTTATTTATTTTTAGTAGGAACATCCAGAAAATTTATATGTTATTCTTGAAAGAGAGCACCTCTCACATAATAAAACAAATCAAAAGATTTAGAGCTTAGACATAACTACTTGCTCAAATCATGTAGTTCTCTTATCGATAGGCTTGTTTTTTTTAGAATCTAGGCATTTCATTTATAATATATGCTTTAAAATAGCTCCACCCAAAATACATATATTTATGTAATTGGTAGTCCGAAATCAACTTTCTATAGGTGATTTTCATTTTAGACATCGGTTTTTATCAGTAGAGCAATCTAAATATCCAGTACTTTGCAATTATGAGCAAAATTGTTACAATGATAAGGAGTATCCTGGTACATCCCTTGGACTCTGGATTTAATAATTTACCAGTGGCCTTCTTTAGTGTAAGGTAGATTTCAGTCTTGAGCTTGGAATTTCATTTCCTTCATTATAGCATTAAGTGTTTGGCTTATAAGAAATTATCTAAGTTTGAAGAAGGTGCAACTCGATTGGGATTCCAGTTTCTCTTTGATCTCATGTATAGTGCAGATATTATTCAGATATGGACAAATACACATAACTAATTTAGTTATTCTTTCCTATTATGTTTATTTTTTATTCTTTTTATCTCATTTGTAAGGCAGTCATTTCATTTTTTTTATAAACAATTATTTTAGATGTCATCTTCTAAATGACTATCTTTTGTTTAATGCACTCGATTATTATTTTTTAAAAAAGAACTGTGATAATTGGCAAAATATATCACAATATCATACAAATTACATAACATATGAACTTGGTGTGTACGTGTCTACACGTATGTAAAGTATATCACGAAGAAATTATCTTGTCCTTTTTTTAGCTGGCATGTTTGTGCTAGCCCTTACGTGTTGCGTTGATCTATATGTCATATCAGGACCATGTAATTTTCTTCTTGCTGAAAATTACACATTTAAAACGTTTATAAAAAGGAAATCAATCTTGACCCGACAAGATCAAGTTCAATATTTGAGTTATCGAATTATATTAAAAAACTTATTTCATAAATATTGTATAAGACAGAAGTACACGATATCATTACTTCTCTTAATTCTTATACAGTATACTACCTCGTACTGTTTATTCATCATACAGAGAATATGAACAATGCTATATAATAAGGGAAGACCGAGCATCAGCCATGACATATCAACTCTATATTTGCACACAACTCTCTGCATAGTAGAGTAATAATAACTCAAGTATTCTACAATAGATTTTTTTATTTTTTTTTTTGCCAAATCTATGGAGGATAGTATCACTGAAATCAGTCAGTAAATGTGAATTTGTAAGGAATTAAGATCCACATCGAGACAGATTATATGAATACTGGAATATGTAATTAAGTTTCGAACTATTTGTTTCTGGTCTCATATGAACTCAAAACCAGTACCAGCCTGATGAGCAGACGTTTGACTTTTCTTTTTTTGGTCAAAATACTAATCACCGCAGTCCCAAAAACGGGTGTTTCCATGTTCACAACACGTTACAAGTTGACCATCTGGCGGGTCAAACACCCTAACGAGATGAGGCTGAGCCAGTAGCCAAAGTTGAACTATTAACAAATTGAAATTTAGAGGAAACGTCGTTTTCAGAAATAAATACCGTTATTATAAGTGTCTTTAGATTCGTTATTGGTAAGAATCGATGTTTTTATTTTAAATTAAGATAAAATAAATGCTGCTAAATATGTGTAATTTTTCTCTTATAAATCGGAGCTAAAAACATCTTTTATTAGAAATGTTGCTGTAAATTGTACCTGGGTCAGGTAAAACTCAAACTTTGATAAATACCCTGACATAATTGTTACTTAAAATAGGATTGATCATAAGTGATGAAGTCTGTGAAGAATTTTAATAATTGTTTTCGAAACAATGAACTGAATAAAAATTATCTTAGATATAAAAGATGAAATTAAGAGATGATTTTTTGTAGGTCGTTCAGAGATGACAAATTACTTTTAAATGGCGATTTGAGTCTTATAAGAACTTGCTCGATAGCTCACCTTTTCCAAAGACGACTATTCATAGCTAATCGTGTTTACGTTGAAAAATTCCTTGTGAAATGAGAGAGTCACCTTTATTTGTTTATAAAATAGTGCTGGATTGGCTTGTTTGTCGAATAAAAGCAATTTTATATTCATTATAATGCGTTGTAGGGAGTTGAGCTCGAATCATAGCCTCACAATTTCGATCTCATCCCTTAACTAATGAGCCACCCATTTTGAGTTGAAATGCCTATGTATTTGAACAAAACTAGAATATGCACACTCTATGGAGTTCTCCTGCTTCATCTCAATTGCCGCGTGTGCATGTGAGGCGCCAGAAGACATACATAGGCTTTTTAGAACATGCAAATTGCCCACCGTACCCCATAAGACCACCCTTCGTTCCCTTTCATGTTTCTTCCATGCAAATGATGATTTTCCTTTATAATGCACTGCACAAATCACCATTAATCGAATTTGAATATCTAATCTCGACCCCATTTTCTTCTTATGACCTGAACTGATCTCAAGGGGCAAAAATATGTAGGTTTTTTTTTTTTTAACTCGTGTAATTAATCAAGGATTCTCAATCACAGTTGAAATGGCGTATGCATGACAATGAACTAGTTCTAGATAAGAGGAAAAGGCAGTCCATAAATTTATTTAATGATGCTTTCTCCAATAAGATTGACATGGAACATCTTAATTTTAAATGTCAATGGTGGATCAATTAGCTAGATTTTTAATTTGTTGCGTCCTTTGAATTTGTCTAGTCAGATATTCGGGAGGTGACTTGCATGATCCTCTAACATTGTTTTAATTTGTTATTTTAAGGCAAATCAAACATTATAAATTAAACCCCATAAACCAAGGTTAGAAGACAACCTCAAATCTCTTGAACAAGCCAAAAATGTTAAGGTCTAAAATGTTCGCATTGCTTTTACTCTTTCTCCTGTCCATCTCATGGGAGGCGACTTCAGATTTAGCTCATGAAAATTTTCTCCAATGTCTTTTAAACCATTCCCAACCCTCTTACCCAATCTCCACAGCAATTTACACTCCGAACAATGATTCATACTCATCTGTCTTGCAATCTTATATTCGAAATCTTCGATTCAACATGTCCACAACCCCGAAACCATTTCTTATTATCACTGCATTGCATGAATCTCATGTGCAAGCTGCCATCATTTGTGCTCGTGAACATAACCTGCAAATGAAAATTCGAAGTGGGGGTCATGACTATGAAGGTGTTTCTTATGTGTCAGAAGTCCCATTCTTTGTCCTCGACATGTTCAACCTTCGATCAATTGATGTTGATGTAGCTAGTGAGACTGCTTGGATTCAAGTCGGAGCAACCCTCGGCGAGGTTTACTATAGAGTTTCTGAGAAAAGCAAAGCACATGGTTTTCCAGCTGGTGTCTGCCCTACAGTTGGTGTTGGTGGTCACTTTGGTGGTGGTGGATATGGCAACATGATGAGAAAATATGGCCTTTCCGTCGACAACATCATTGATGCGAAAATGGTTGATGTTAATGGAAGACTTCTTGATAGAAAATCTATGGGAGAAGATTTATTCTGGGCTATAACAGGTGGAGGAGGATCAAGCTTTGGAGTTGTTCTGGCATATAAAATTAACATCGTTCGTGTTCCTGAAGTTGTCACTGTTTTTCGGGTTCGAAGAACAGTCGACCAAAATGCAACAGATATTGTTGAACAGTGGCAACAAGTTGCGTACAATATTGACGATGACCTTTTCATTAGACTTACCATGGACATCGTAAACAGTACTACTCGAATCGGTGAAAACACGGTAAGGACTACATTCCGAGCATTGTTTCTTGGAGACTCTGAAAGACTCCTTTCTATCATGAATGCAAGCTCCCTAAACTGGGTTTGCTTCGGTCAGACTGCATCGAAATGAGTTGGCTTGAATCAGTCCTTTTCTGGACAGATTTCCCTCTTGGGACACCAACTGATGCTTTGCTAAGTAGAACACCACAATCACTGGTTCACTTGAAAAGGAAATCAGATTATGTACAAAAGCCAATCCCAAGGGATGGTTTGGAGGGGATTTGGAAGAAAATGATTGAGCTACAAGTGCCGCAGCTTACTTTCAATCCTTATGGAGGAAAAATGTGGGAGATTCCAGCAACTGAAAGACCTTTTCCACATAGAGCTGGGAACTTATGGAAGATTCAGTATGCAACAAATTGGAACGAAGGTGGTCAAGAAGAAGCAAATTATTACATAGATTTGACAAGGCAACTCTACAGTTACATGACTCCCTTCGTGTCCAAGAATCCTAGGCAAGCATTCCTTAACTATAGAGACCTCGACTTGGGTATCAATCATAACGGCAAGGAAAGCTACTTGGAAGGAAGAGTTTATGGAATCAAGTATTTTGAGAAGAATTTCAAGAGGTTGGTTAAAATCAAGACTAAGGTTGATCCAGGTAATTTCTTTAGGAATGAACAAAGTATCCCTACTTTTCCATATAGGAAGAAGTAGAAATATTTATTTTGTTTGTTGGACCTACGTGATTGTGCAGCAAACCAAAAGGATAAAAAAAGAAGGATATTAGTCTGTTCTTTTTTTAAAATAAAATATTATTATGTAGTTCAAGAATATTATTGCTTTATTTGAAGAGGTTAAAACGAATATTTTTTAAAACAAAATACTAATATTATTTTTAACGTGGTTGAACTATATTTATCTATTTAATGTTTTAAAAAGAAATATATATATATATATATATATATATATATATATATATATATATATATAGAGGTTCTGCTATCATATTTTCTATTAGAAAAAAATTAAATCAAGTTGTTAAATTGTTGTGACTTGATTGACTTACCGAGTTCAAAGAGAACTCAAATGATTAGTAACAACATATTTTATTAGGGGTGGCTTATTAATTTCATGATTCAGGTCATAATTTCATAGATAACTTTATAGAAAGCAAATTAAAATAAATTATAAAGATAAATTCTCAATCAAGCCAATATTAAAAGATAAAAATAAAAAATAATTCAATTAAAAATTAAGAAGAAAATAATAACATGAGTCAATTCGAGTTTTCCTTCCAAACTCATAATATTGATCATGAGACCGGGATAACTCCATAAAAAAATAAAACAAAAATATAAAGATCATTTCTCAATTAAACTAATATTAAAGGATAAAATTTAAAAAAAAACAAAAAAAAACTCAAGTCAATCGGAGATAGACTAAAAAATTCACGACCTAGGTTATAAGAACGAGATAATCTCATAAAAACAAATCAAAATAAATAATAAAACTCAACTCCAAAAAAATCAATGTTTGCAGGATAAAATTGAAAAAAATATATATTTAAAGACAGAAAATGAAAAATAAAATAAAAATTGCGTCACTGTAGATTTCTACAATATTAGGTTTCTACCTATGATAGCAATTGATCCAATTTCTTCATTTTAGTTTTCTTTCGGCCCAACTATTAAAAGTGAGACAGGCCCAACATTAGACTCCAAATCTATGATCATTTCCGGGTCCACCTTACAAGGTCCCTAAGGTTTTGTTCTTGAGCAAAAGCCCAAATGAGCACAGCCGAAATGGGGTCCAGAAAAACCTAAATCCAAGACCTTAAAACTCTAGATTAGCCAGGACTGAATTAAAAAAAGATTTCGTAACATGGTACTCAAATTTTCTCACTCAAACTTCCAACAAGGTTTCGTCCTCAAATTAAAAAAGTAATATTAATTCCCCTTCCACTCCAGAATAATTGAACAGGACCCACACTTTAGCAGGAGACAAGAGAGAGCCAACAAGGAGAAAGAGCACAAGAAATATTAATATTGCTGATTTGTTGCCGTAGCTAAAGACAAAATCATCATCAATGTTTTTGAAGAGTTCCAATTTGGTCCTCAAATAGGAATCTTCTCAGGGTTATAAAGATTTATTTTCATCAAGTGGGTCCTTAATTTCTCGCAAAAATCAATAAGAGTTGAGAAAATATGTTGAAATTTCATACACATATGGCATTGTTGGTCTCGAAAACCATTTATTTGAGAATATTATTAAATATATGCTCAACTGTGTTGTGATCAAGGTTGTCAAAATCACGTTTTGACTCCTAAAATCGTATGATTTTACGAGTCAAAACATGCATTACGGGTTGAATCGGTTGAAAAAATCGAAAATGAGTAAAATCGGGTTGAAATCGAGTAAAATCGCAAAAATCGGATGAAATCACGCAAAATCGCGATTTTCAGGACCGATTGTACGATTTCAATATAATTGTTGCACCGAAAGTCCCTCCCAATATAATTGTTGGCTTGCTGCACTGAAAGGCCCCCCCCCAATGTCCACCTGTCTTCCCATTCACGTGACTTCACATTGTAAATCCCCCCACGGCCCCACCCACCCAACAACCACCCACCAAAGAGGAATGTAATTAAATAAATGGAGTGGATTAATGAGGGTGGTAAGGTCATTAAAACTATTTAATAAGAATTACTTTAAAAACAAATTAATTGAAAATATAATAAAATAATATTTTTTCATTTTTAATATTATTACATTAAAATATTTAAAAAAACCAAAAACTTTAATTTAAAACAAAATAAAAATTTAATTTTTAAAAAATATTTTTAAAACATGAAACAAACACTTTGACTAATATTGTGAAATTTGATTGGTTCAGCATTCTGATTAGAATTTCACTGACTCAAAATCTCAATTGATTTAAATTAAAAAATAATAGAAAAAAATATAATTAATTGAGTTAAAATGTAATTTTTAATCTATTAATTTTTTTTATAAATCATATTAACCGAATAATATTTCAATTTCGCTCGAGTTTTATGGTAGAAACTGGTGAAGAGTGTGTATCACACCTGACAGTATTTTAAGATGCTTGAACTATATATGAATTTTTATTTGAAGGCTTGAAATATATATGAAGTTTTATTTGAAATAAGTTTTTTAATGTGCTTGAACTATGTATGAATTTTTATTTGAAACATGAATTTTTTTTAATGTATTTCAAAATTCCTTATGATTTTACGATCCGTTTTTAAAATCCAATTTTATAAAGGATTTTCCGTTTCGTTTTAAAATCGCGATTTTAACAACCTTGGTTGTGATGCCTTCCAAGAATCTCGAGTGCTTTCTTTTTTATACGATAACGTCAAGTACGACTTTTAACAGGTTCAGTCAATTATTGCTATAAGATAATGGCAAAAGATGTGGCAGAAATTCAAGAATCATAATGCCGTTGGGGCAATAATTTTAAGTTTGTCTTTATTTCTTTACGTCTACTTTTAATCCTATAATTTTTAATTATTTTTAAAATATAATTACGGTTTTTTTTAATATTTTTTATTTAAAAATATATTAAAATAATATTTTTGTTATTTTTTAAAATAAATACATTCAAATGATCTAAAAATACCAAAAAATATTAATTTAAAACAAAATAAATAAATAAATTTTAAAAAAATTTAAAATATAAAAGCAAACAAGTTATTGCCTCTCACATCACTTAGAATTTGAATGAGTGTTTTATTGTTCAAAGTGTTCAAAAGTTCGAATACTATCCTTCCCAATATCTATTGTAATTATAAATTTCATGCAAGATATATATATATATATCAAATTAAGCCGGTGTCTTAATAAATATAGCATAAAATTGCAACTTTTCTTTTATTAATGTGATTTAGTTTATTTAACCATCTATTTTTCGACAATTTTAAGAATGCCCATCCTATGAGTCTAATACATTTTAAAAAAATCAATAAATTTCACTAAAAAAATAAACAAATCTCTTAATTCCTTGCAATTGTACTTTGAGTTTGAGGAAGGAAAAAGAAGTGAAAAATTAATTACCTAATAGCGGAGTGTTGGACCACTAGTATTATTTTATAAACCCAATTTATTAAGTATGGAGATCATTATTACCCTTGATTCTTCTTAATTTCTGCATAATAGCATTAGCATTTCACTTTCTAATTAAGAAATACTCTAAAAAACATGGAAAAATATTGTTACATTGTCACTATTTATCAAGAAATAAATCACTGTGAATTAGTGATTTATCTTTTTTTTAGTCCATTATTTTTTTTTATTACACCCTTATAAGCTTTAATTAATTGTCAATTAAAGCACATTCATTAAGAAAATGCAAGATTCAAATATAGGGGACTAAGAAGAAAAAAGCGGCAGAAAAATATGATTTTTCTAAACTTGGGGTTAAATATACACTTTCATCCTCCAACTTTTCAAATTATAAACTTTTAGTCCCTAACAATTTATGAAATTTAATTTTTGTCCCAAACTTTATTTTTCTTATTTTTTGATCCATAGTTCGAGAGAGGAGAGTTAAAGTGGTCGTGTTATGTTGGTAGAGAAAGAAAGTCTCGGTTGAGACTGATTCCAACAACGAAAACAAGTGGTTTTAGTGTCAATAGGTTTCTTTGATAGGAAAAGTTTATACAAGGTGTTTTGGATTGATTGTAGGTTTGGAAGCTAATTTTTGGATTGTTAGAGGCTACGGATATATTTTAGATGTTTGAGGTGTTTTTTTAATATGATTGAAAATGGGCTTCTCTTTGTTTGAAAAAAGATCAACTTGATTTTTTAGCGACCTTTAGTCATCAAAAATTAGTCAATGCAGGCTACGCGTCGCCTGCTATTTTATTCAAAGCATTAAGGGGAGAATGACTTGTAGTTTGCTCCTTAAGAAAATTTAAGAAAAATAAGGCCCAAGAACTCCGGGTTGCTCCAAGCCCAGGTGCCTCGGCCTTTTTTTGAAGACATGGAAACTCTAGGCCTTCATATCCCGAGAGACTATCCTTTTATATTTGTATACATTACAATTTTATTTTTTTTATTTTTTTTTAATTTCATCACTTAATATTTGGTTGATTATTAATTGAGAAAAATAATTTATTTCGATTTAATTTTTTTTTCCTATAACTTTGATATTTTGTTAGTTCTTGATTTTATAGATATCTATTTTTGGAGGCCTAGGAACTATGGTCCTTTCTAATCCGATAGACTATGCCTTTTTTTTTTCTTTCATTTTTATCCATTGCAATCACATTTTTTTTCTTGTTTTTTTAATTTCATCACTCAATATTTGGTTGATTATTAATTGAGCAACATAATTTGTTTAATTTAATTTTTTTTCCAATCACTTTGATATTTTTTTGGTTCTTGATTTTATATGTATCTATTTTCGATAATATATATATATAAAGATTATTGAACCCAATTGAATCCATGACCTGGATCACAAGTTTGAGTTATTAACTTTGGTTAGGTAGGAATCAGGTTGATAATTTTTTATATATAAAAACATGTTGTAAAAATCTACATATATATTTATTTTTAGGAAAAAAATATTTGATTAGAGATAAAGCATCAATCAAATACTATTTTTTATACTTTGAATAGAAATGATGAATAGTTGAGCACACTTCAAAGCAACAAAAAGGGATAGGATAGTGTTGCTTTAAGGCCTATGGACGCAGCTCTAATGTTGGCTCATAGAACATTTTATCGATCTCTTTTAAGCCATTCTCACTCGTTTCCTTGCTATATTACATGACTCAGTCTATTTTGCAAGCTTATTTATGAAATCCTCGATTTAACACATCAATAACGCCTAAACCAGTTCTTATCATTACATGCATCTCATGTTCAAGTTGTTGTTATTTGTGCTAAAAAAACATGGATTGCAAATCAAAATCAATATATGTTACATGAGTCAATTTAGTTAAGCTAAAATAAAAAGACCAGTTGTATATATCAAATCTCTTGATTTAAGGTTCAATCTCCTAAGTTTTGTCATGTATATTGGATTAGTTAAAACATATCTCTAAGAGATCTCTCCTTTGTATCTTTGTATAGACTATATAGACTGTACTTGAATTAAAGAAAAGAAATTAAGAGATTGAAGTTTCTTTTCCAAAAGTTTAACATGGTATCAAAGCAAGGTCTAGGAATTTCTATAACCTAACAAAGAAAAAAAACTCAACCCAACATCTTTAACTTCATAGCTGAATATTCCACTAAATTGGTTCAACCATAAAATCCATTAATAGACTCCATGTTTGACAACTTCTCGACAAAGGCTTTGAAAACAGTTCAGGCTACCTCATAATCAACTATCAATGACTCGTTTACAACACTGATCAACATTAAGTTAGATGGATCCAACTTAGCCAAGGACAAACTAGGGTATATTCATGGAGACTTCCCTCAACCTTCAATACATACATTCATAATGACATTCTCCAACCAAAATTGTTTCCTGAAGTTATAAACCTTCAAATTAAGCAAGGTTGAATCTAAATAAAAAGTGTAAACCCTTTCTACCAACTTTAGGTGGTATCAAGTGATGATGAAGTCAAAATTGTTCTAACGAGGCCCCGAAAGTGGACAAGTCAGTTTACCCTGACAATGCAATCATCATGCAAAAAACAATTTAGTTTTCATGTGTTCACACATAAAGTCTCCTCAATGGGTTCTTATCAAGGATTTACAATACTCCCCTCAAGATCAAGAGGTCAAAAATAGATTCAGGACCTCCCAAAATCCTAGCAAAACCCTATAAATATCCCCTAAATATCAAGAAAAGGGGCTAGAAAAAAAAGGGAAAGAAAAAAAGAAAAAGATAAAAGAAGATAAGAAACATTTAAGAAATATTAATACGAAATATAAGGGTAGAGGTCTAAAAATCTAAACAAAAGTTTTCTTAAACTTTGTGAGAGGTAAAAGTTTCCAAAGGAAAGTCAAGAGAGAGTAGTCGCTCTAGGTATACATTGCAGACCCAAAAGCAGGTTCTTTGTGGCATGCTTTTATTGTCTTTTTATTTATTTTGATTTACTTTGTTGCTATGTTGTTTTATTTTATGATGTTCTGTTGAAGTCTTTTTGTGTTTTTAATATATTAAAGTTGTTATTTAAGTTCTTATATATATAATGTTGTTTTAGTTTTTTTTTTTTGCTTAAGCTATGCATGTGAAAGAAAATGCGTTTATCCAAGGTTCGCTAGGCCTATTCATGCATAAAATAGGTTTAGAAAACCAATTCTGAATCCATGTTGCATGAACATGTAAGTTGTTTTAGGTTGTTAGTTTTTGGATTTAATACCTCATGCTTAATTCTGATGTTTTTTCTTAGTTTTGTTTCATTTAAACATGTTTATATATGTTATTGTGATTTGTTGGGATAAAAAGATTATGTTTTAAAAGCCAAAAATGAATATTTTTAGGCTTGGTAGTGATTGTGCATTTCTGAGCATGGCTGGGTTTTTTGTTTTTGGTTTATAGGCAATGTTTTTTGTGTTCTTAGAAAGAATATTGTCTTAGCCCTTTGATTTGAACTAAAATTTTCAAAAAAACACTCCAGATTTTTGATAGTTCGTCCATGATACTATTAGTAAAAAACAAATAGTACATAGTGAGAGATGCATCAATTAACCAGGCATTGAAATTCGCAGTTCGTCGGTAATTCCCTCTAGAACCTGATAATAACTTAATACACTTTAATTGTCATCACTGACATGAGAAGGGGAACAGTTCTCTTCACCTCTGGAATACACTAACAAACATGATTCATCAGTGTTTCCACCAGTGGTTTGGACTGTATTTTCCTCGGTGTTGTTGACTGTGAACAGTGTTAGGGGGAGGGGAACAGTTCCCTCCGCCTCTGGAATACACCGACAAACACAAACCGTTGGTGTTTCCATCGGTGTTTTACATAGTGAATGACAAATTATATTTGTATCCCTTATCTATCCATCATACAAATACTTAAATTAGTTGCACGCACAACACAATAACATTAGTTCACATAACAATTATAAAATAAATACTTCTTTGTTGAGAATTTCGTCAATAACTATTACATTACAGTTTATTACATTAGACTTTTGTGTTTTGATAGTTAGTCAGAATTATCTTCTTTTTCTTCTTCAATTTACTCGTCGTCAGCTCCATCGCAATCTTCTACGATGATAGCATTGCTATTGTCGCACCCCAAAAAAAATCAGCGCGCGGCATCGGCTGGCGATTTTTCGTCTCGTTGTTGTTTGCTTGAATTTGGTTCGTTGGAGTCGCCACCTAGTAATTTATTTCGGGCTACTAGGAAACCGGATGTACTGGTCTTGTCAGAGATTCGCGGGTAAGGGACTGGTTGTGGTTAGGGAAGGTATTAGCACCCCTAACGCACCCTACTTGAGGTAAGCTGCTTCGTGGCTTTGACGTGTTAAAGAAGTTTTAATAATTGTCTTTTCTTCGGAAATTAGAAATATCACTTACGTATAAGTTAATAATTCTTAACCGTGATCCGATCAAAATATTAAATTCTTCTTTAACGTATTTGCAATCTCATCCTTAAAAATATATACAAATGAATAAAACAAAATACAAACACACATATACACGTGTTAAAGAAGTTTTAATAATTGTTTTTTTCATCGGAAATTAGAAATATCACTTACGTATAAGTTAATAATTCTTAACCGTGATCCAATCAAAATATTAAATTCTTCTTTAATATATTTGCAATTTTATCATTAAAAATATATACAAATAAATAAAACAAAATACAAACACACACACACACTTTCACTATTTTTATTCTTTTCTTTTCTTTTTCTTTTCTTTTACATCCACAAAATACAAATACAAATACAAATTCAAAATAAATAAATAAAAATACACCAACACACACATCCCCTTTGTTATTATTATTTTCTTTTCTTTTCTTCTTTTTTTTCTTTTACATCCAAATACAAATACAACTTCAAATTCAAAATAAACAAATAAAAATTACATTAATTAATTTAAAAATTACAAAAACAGTCCCTAAAATTCTAAAAAATTTCAGGGAAGGACTTCTGCAGCCGGAACAGTGTTCGTCATGGTTTCTGGGCTCGGGAACAGTGGGGGCGCGTGGATCTCACCCGCCACCACCACTGGCGGCGCGTGGGTCCACGCGCCGCCACAGAAAATAAAACAGCAACAGGGGGTCTGGATCGCCTTCTTCCCCTCTTCCTTCGTCGCCGGCGATAACCTGCAAAGCAAACCCCCAACACAACAAGCAGTTGATTTTATTTTTTTTGTCTTAGATCTGCTTTTAATTTTTTTGTTTTCTCCGATCTGTTCCTTCTCCTTCTCTTCTTCTCGGCTTCGGATCTGCTCCTTCTACAGATCGGTTCTGTTATGGGTTTCTTCTTTTCTCCGGTGGTAGATCGGTCGGGAGGAGCAGCTGTCCGTGGTCGCTGGGTTTCGTCTTCTTCTCCTCTGCTTCGGGTGGCAGATCGGGCGGTGGCTCCGTGGCTGCTGAAGCTGTGGTTCTGTGGCCGGTTGAAGGCAGTGGAACAGGCGAAAGTGTTACCCCGGCGCTGCTGTTCTTCCGCCGCTGAAGAAGGAAATCGAAGGGGAAACCGCCGTGGTTGAGGAGGGTGAGGGGGAGTGAGCGGCTGTGCAAGGGCTGAGCCCTTGACTAACGAAAAGAAAGAAAAAAAATGATGAGTGAGGGGGTGGCGGCCGGTTCTCCTGAGGAAGAAGAAAAGGATGGTGGCCGGCGGCTGGAGTGGTTGAGGCTGGGGCGAGGAAAAAAAAAATTATATATATATGCCGGGGAAGGGGGCTGCCGATTGAGTGAGAAGAGAAAAAAAGAAAAAAAAAAATTTCAAAAGGTGAGGTGGGGTGAGCGGCTTGGTTCAGCGGCTGCAAAGGAAAAAACTTTTAGGTTTAGGGTTTTTTGGTTCTTGTGTTGTCTTTCCCACCAATCTCAAAATTACCCCCCCCATTTGTTTGAGTTAAAGACCAGTATTTATAGGTAAAAAATGTTGCTAGGTTTTTCAACTTGGTCCCTCAATTTCTTTCTTTTTGTAAATTTTGATTTTTCTTATTTTTTTGTATTTTTGAAAACGAGCAATATCAACGTCGACTCAAAATGCGGAAAATCAATGATTTTAAAAATGACGCGTGAAAATTCGAACGCGTTTGAAAATATTTTAACAATTTAAATTTTTTTTTAGACGCCGTTGAAAATGCTAAAATGACGAAAATATATTAAAAAAATATTTTTTGGATTTTCTTTGTTTTTCTCAATTTTTTGGATTTTTTGAAAATATATCAAAAAGATGGGTCAAAAATTGGGTAGCAACAGATGCCCCCTCTTTACAATGCTTACGAAGCGAAAATCCTCAAAATTTTGCATAGTAAGCTTTGTAAAGAAAACAAAAGGAAGATGATTTCATTATCTTGGGCGACCTGCCCACACACTCACACTGATTTATTTTCACAGGCGACCTGCCCACACATACTCACTCTAGTCTATTTTCACGGGTGACCGACCCACACTCTCCCAATAGTCTATTTTCACGGGCGACCTGCCCACACATTGGGTTTACCTGAGATCCCATCTGGCGACCTCATTCAACTGGAATGAAAATATTGTGTAACTCGGTTAACCTGAAATCCCATCTGGCCATTCCCTTTAACCAAAGCTACATGAGATCCCATCTGGCGACCTCATTCAATTGGAACGAAATATGTGTAACTCGATTAACCTGAAATCCCATCTGACGATTCCCTTTAACCAAAGCTACATGAGATCCCATCTGGCGACCTCATTCTGGTCTCATTGTACGGGTGACTAACCCTCAAAAAATGCTGGTCTCATTGTACGGGTGACGAACCCTAGTGCTGCTGGTCTCATTATACAGGTGACGAACCCTAGTGCTGGTCTCATTGTACGGGTGACGAACCCTAGTGCTGGTTCATTGTACGGGTGACGAACCCTAGAAAAATGCTGGTCTCATTGTACGGGTGACGAACCCTAGTTGCTGGTCTCATTGTACGGGTGACGAACCCTAGAAAATGATGGTCTCATTGTACGGGTGACGAACCCAGAAAATATGATGGTCTCATTGTATGGGTGACGAACCCAGAAAAAATGTGAAGTGCGATCTCATTGTATGGGTGACCTACCCGTGGAAAAAATATGAAGTGGTCTCATTGTAATGGGTGACCTACCCAGATGGAAAAATATGAAGTGGTCTCATTGTATGGGTGACCTACCCAGATGGAAAAAATGTGAAGTGTGGTCTCATTGTATGGGTGACCTACCCGGATGGAAAAAATGTGAAAAGTGTCTCATTGTATGGGTGACCTACCCAGATGGAAAAAATGTGAACGGTCTTATTATGATGGGCGACCTACCCAGATGGAAAAAATGTGATATGACAAGTGTGAAAAATAGGACTTACCTGGCGAAGTTCTGAAGGGATGACAGAAGAAAGGGCTGGAAAACTTGGTGCTTCCTGATAATTCCCGATCATGGGGTTTGAAAACTCGGTGTTTCCTGACTGCAAGGGTTGAAAACTCGAGGCTTCCCGGTTGCAAGGTTGATCTATTCATTTCTTTGGGATTTTCCTAATGGTAGGGTTCATCCCATCGTCCTTTTATTCCATGATCAAAACCGATTCTTTATTATCATCACCACAATGCTTCTTTCTCTTTCCACCATCTTGCTGGACCTCATTAAGGATTTTCCTGTAACAATTCAAAAATATGTGCAAATGGTTTTTTTTTTTTTTTTTTTTTTTTTTGAGGTTAGATGATATGCATGCATCCTTACCTGATTTGAAATAATAGGTCCCCCCTCTTTGATGCTCCATCGTCATAGGGTGCCCTTGTTTGTATCCCAAAGCTTTCTTTGTTCTTTCCGATGTATTGGCTCATTCATGTGTTAGCCATCCACTCAGCTGTAAATGCAGTGCCCATCCCGGGCTGTCTTCGACAATTACTGCTTGCATCGTTCATGAAGCTTGACCCTGCCCCAAGTGTAGTACTGCTTGATTCATCATGAGAGATTTTCTCTCCTGGCTTCTTCTGAGAAATTATCCTCTGATTGATTGTGTGCATCATGCCAACACCCATCACGTTTGTTAATCAGTCATGAACTTGCCTTCGGTTGAAACACCATTCAAGTATGTATGGTCACCAGCCTTCATGGAACTGCCAAGTCATCCAGACATGTATCTCATGCTTTGCAGTAAACAGCTCATCATTGTAAGCGCGATGTACTTCTCTATGGATTCCTCTTAGCTTGTCGAATCAGATCGTGAAAATACCTGCTTTGGCATCATCAATGATGTTCATGTTATCACCCATATTCATGCGGTGAAGTGCGCATTTGAGCTTCAGAATAGATGTCCCACAATCAGTCTTCGAGGTGGGTGCCTTTCCAACATTCATTCAGTGCAGTTGTGTGATAACATCTGTCTATAACCATGTTTCAAAGAATGACAATATGAGATTGTCCTTTAAGTGCAGCATTGTTCCACAGTCAGTCTTGGTGGTATGCATCTTTTCTCCATTCAATTACATTCATCTGTGTATTCCTCATCGATTGCGAGCCATGTTTCAAAAATGATGATATGAAAGTGCCTTCAGGTACGTTTTGTTTCTCCATTGCCGACAGGATTCACTAAAGCATGGGCCATTTTGGAATGACATTGCCCCCAGTATGATCTGAATGTGCTCGTTCATTGATTATCTGTCTTTGAACATCATTGTCTTCAGTTCACTGATTCATCATTTAAACATTGCCTCATAGCTGATCTGAGCACTGCTTGTTTTTCCTTTTCAAGGTCTACTGTATTGCCCCGCTGCTCAACTTTTCAAGGAGTGTCGAGGACTTCAATGTCATTTCTATCAACGATTTTGCATACTCAATCAATGTTCTTCTGTGTTTGATAATCTTCCTTGTTCTGGAATCAACTCTCATATTTCAAAGATCATGTCTATTCAAAGTCTAGTTTGTTGAAATGAAATCAGAGATGTCTTTTTTTGAAAATCTTTTGAAAATCAAGCTTTTTGATCAAAGGCCCAACACATTTTATTCGAAATATATAGTCCTTTGATTGTCATGCATTTTGAAAACAGAAATTGACCCAATGTAGGATTAAAAATGGCTTTTTCCATGGTTCTTTGTATCAATTTGAATCCTTGATATTGGGTATATCATTTGATAGTTTATGGTGAGGTGACCTTCTGTGAATTTCAAGGAAAACAACAGGCTCAAGTCAAAACTTGAGGATTCATGAAGGAAAATGTTTTGTTTTTAGCAATAATTTTATCAACATGCATAACGACCGGTAACTTAATTCATGAAGTCACGACTCTTATGGAAAAAAAAACTCTTCAAGTTTTGAGAGCGCCATTTATCGGTTCAAGTTGCTTGCTTGATTAAAAAGAGCTTTTAAAAAAACATGTAATGCAGGCTATGGTTCATGGCTATGAAAGAAAGGAATTTCACAGGCTCAAAAGGTGTTTGAGGGTTTCAAAGACCTAGGATCAACATCAACTATTCATCAACTTGTTTTCTATTGTTGTCTTTATAGAGGAAACGACATATAACCTTGTTAACCTCAAAGTTCCGACTTTTCTTAACATAAGTCATAATGCAAACCCAACTTTCTTTGAGGAATAACCAACCTTAATCATCTGATAACATCATAGGTTTTATAACGGATACCAAAAGTCAACGCTTATAGCTTAGTCTTTTTTCTGGTATTGACTTTTGTTGTGCCTTTCCTTGATTGAAATTTCTTTTGCTCTTCATAGACTTGATAGGCGTTCTCCTTCCTTTATCTTTGACTTGTATTTAAGTGAAGGCAATTTCAACTTCCTTTTTTCATTCTCTTTTTTTTTTTTCGTAGCCTTCCTCAAAATTTTCTTATATGCCCCCAGTCTATGTGTTTTCTTTTAGCTCTCTCTCAATCATTGGACCTTTGTTCTAAGCCTTCCCCTTTATCCATTAATTATATCAATGTCTCCAAAATATCTCTCATTTGCCCCCAGTGTGGGGTGTGATCCTAGTCAGGGTTTCTTTTTTTGAAAGAAAATATTTTACCAGGCTCAAAATGGGACTGCAAGGGATATAATCTTTAGAAAGTGAAGGGATATCAAAGATGGCCTTTTCTCATTTCAAGCAAGGTCGGTTAAACCGATAAATTTTGACCTCATCCAGTGTAATGATTGGGACTTGTAAGAATCATGATTCACGAGTCCATAACTACCGAATCCACTACATGTCATTATGCATACTGTAAAACTTAGCTATATGATGTGTGGTTCAGTTTCAAGGTATGAGTTCAAAATTGTTTGGTCACCTCATGTCATTTTCATAGAGTCATTTCTGTAATCAAAACACTTTAATCTTCCGGATTGATTAACCTTTATCGCATGTTGGAGTTTGATCAAAATATTTTGTCAGAATAAAATGCTAAACATCTGTTGATTTCAAAACAACAAAGAGACAAAAGCAAGGCATGTTTCGTTGAAGGATGAGATGTGATCCCAAAACAAAATGCAGAATTCCATAACAATATGATTGACTGTTCATCACCATTCTCGAATCAGCTTTTCTGGCAATATCTGTGTTTTGCAAAGCATTTTCGATCACATGTCATTCTGAAGATGTTCGGGGAACAATATAGCCAGTGACACCCTTCTTCAACGACTCCACCTGTCTCTTGCTCACCAACTTTCAGACTCCATTCTTGCAATTCTTGAAACTGTTCACTTGAAATGGTTGAGGACCCCACATGACATCACATCTCTTATCTGGATTATACCACCTAGAATTTGGTGGTTGCATGGGATTTTGTCGGAGTCAAGCAAAATTCTGGAATCTGGTAGATGCTGGTCGACAAACTTAAGTGGCAGGGAATGTCCCATCTTGGCAAAGACATTGATCAATTGATGCTACCGTGAGACCTGACTATACATATAATTAAGGGCTCACACCGTCAAAGTCATCTCCTGATTCACCTCTCATCATTGTTCTAGAATCCATGGCAGATCCTTCAATCTTTCTTCTCTTCATAGCTTGTTCAATTCTTCGGCAAATCCTCACAGCATTATTCAATCTTCCAATGTTGCTATGGTTGGTTGAGGATTGTTAGAAAACTTTCTAACAGCTTGGTAATCTTTGGCAGCGCCCAGAAACTTGTAGTATCGCCACTAACCGACGTGTGGAATCACACATTGTCTTTATTGGAGAGCACCTGCTGAATCTAAAACTCCTTTGTCCCCTCTTCCATTTCTCACTGACAGTGCAGCAACTTTCAGACTCCATTCTTACAATTCTTGAAACTGTTCACTTTGAAATGGTTGAGGACCCCACCATGACATCACATCTCTTATCTGGATTATACCACCTAGAATTTGGTGGTTGCATGGGATTTGTCGGAGTCAAGCAAAATTCTGGAATCTGGTAGATGCTGGTCGACAAACTTAAGTGGCAGGGGAATGTCCCATCTTGGCAAAGACATTTGATCAATTGATGCTACCGTGAGACCTGACTATACCATATAATTAAGGGCTCACACCGTCAAAGTCATCTCCTGATTCACCTCTCATCATTGTTCTAGAATCCATGGCAGATCCTTCAATCTTTCTTCTCTTCATAGCTTGTTCAATTCTTCGGCAAATCCTCACAGCATTATTTCAATCTTCCAATGTTGCTATGGTTGGTTGAGGATTGTTAGAAAACTTTCTAACAGCTTGGTAATCTTGGCAGCGCCCAGAAACTTGTAGTATCGCCACTACCGACGTGTGGAATCACACATTGTCTTTATTGGAAGAGCACCTGCTGAATCTAAAACTCCTTTGTCCCCTCTTCCATTTCTCACTGACAGTGCAGCAACTTTCAGACTCCATTCTTACAATTCTTGAAACTGTTCACTTGAAATGGTTGAGGACCCCACCATGACATCACATCTCTTATCTGGATTATACCACCTAGAATTTGTGGTTGCATGGGATTTGTCGGAGTCAAGCAAATTCTGGAATCTGGTAGATGCTGGTCGACAAACTTAAGTGGCAGGGGAATGTCCCATCTTGGCAAAGACATTTGATCAATTGATGCTACCGTGAGACCTGACTATACCATATAATTAAGGGCTCACACCGTCAAAGTCATCTCCTGATTCACCTCTCATCATTGTTCTAGAATCCATGGCAGATCCTTCAATCTTTCTTCTCTTCATAGCTTGTTCAATTCTTCGGCAAATCCTCACAGCATTATTTCAATCTTCCAATGTTGCTATGGTTGGTTGAGGATTGTTAGAAAACTTTCTAACAGCTTGGTAATCTTGGCAGCGCCCAGAAACTTGTAGTATCGCCACTACCGACGTGTGGAATCACACATTGTCTTTATTGGAAGAGCACCTGCTGAATCTAAAACTCCTTTGTCCCCTCTTCCATTTCTCACTGACAGTGCAGCAACTTTCAGACTCCATTCTTACAATTCTTGAAACTGTTCACTTGAAATGGTTGAGGACCCCACCATGACATCACATCTCTTATCTGGATTATACCACCTAGAATTTGGTGGTTGCATGGGATTTGTCGGAGTCAAGCAAAATTCTGGAATCTGGTAGATGCTGGTCGACAAACTTAAGTGGCAGGGGAATGTCCCATCTTGGCAAAGACATTTGATCAATTGATGCTACCGTGAGACCTGACTATACCATATAATTAAGGGCTCACACCGTCAAAGTCATCTCCTGATTCACCTCTCATCATTGTTCTAGAATCCATGGCAGATCCTTCAATCTTTCTTCTCTTCATAGCTTGTTCAATTCTTCGGCAAATCCTCACAGCATTATTTCAATCTTCCAATGTTGCTATGGTTGGTTGAGGATTGTTAGAAAACTTTCTAACAGCTTGGTAATCTTGGCAGCGCCCAGAAACTTGTAGTATCGCCACTACCGACGTGTGGAATCACACATTGTCTTTATTGGAAGAGCACCTGCTGAATCTAAAACTCCTTTGTCCCCTCTTCCATTTCTCACTGACAGTGCAGCAAACAAACACCTATAGAGGAAGTCCTGCTCTGTTGAAGTCTCAGTATTCTTCATGTTTTTCAGTCTAGGCATGTATCTTCTCTCTACTTTTGCATTTTAATACTGACACTGTTGGAGAAAAATCATAAATGATCTGAAACTACTGTATTCCTTCTTGGATTTCCCACTTGCGGATCCACAAACAGATTCCTGTCGGGAGAGCTCTGCTACGTTGAAGTTTGATGTCTGCTCATATTTTTCAAACCAAGTCTGGCTCTTCAACCTGCTATAGTTTCTTCGTGCTGAAACTGATGAGAGAAATATTTGTAGCATATGCAATTAGTAAATCCCCTCTTGCATTCCCAATTTGCAGAGCCATAAATGGATTTTTGTAGAGAGAGCTCTGCCACATTGAAGTTTGACAACTGCTAATATTATCAGACCAGGTCTGACTCTTCTGCCTACTACAATGTTTTGCTGGTGCCACTGGTGGGAAAAAGTTTCAAAGCATATGAAATTAATACATTCCCTTTTGCATTTGCCATTGACAGGTCCACAAATAAATCTCTACAGAGAGAGCTCTACCGCGTTGAAATTCAGTGTCTGATCATGATTTTTTTCAGACCAACATCTTGTGCTGCTGAACTGGAATTGAGCTCATAATTGGGGTAACTTCAAAGCAGACTAATGCACCATGTACAGGAGGCTAATAGTCGTTTGGTTCCATTAGATGATGTGGAGGCGATGAACACTTAAGAGTGCAACTGGACAGGAATCAGAGTTGTCATTAGTTGATGACTGAAGGCGTTGTTGCTTTTTTTCATGACGAAAAAGAAGAGATGCAACTTCAATTAGATGTGAACAAGCAGTGTTCCCACATAAGACTGTGCAGATATTCTCTTTCCATTTGATGCTCAACACTTGTTCGAGCAGATCTGAGTCCCGCTACTTCACCCTTGATGCTCTCAACCTTAATCTGATACTGAACCTATATCTGACTCCTTTGTTCACTTCCATTATCTTTCTTCAATCACGCGCATCACAGCTTGTGCGGGGGACCTACCTTTCAACCCGGTACATGTATGTAATCTATATGACGAACTCACCCTTCGAGGGGTGACAATATGGTCGTAACTCTTGTATGATGGAACAAGAATCGTGATTTTTGCCCAAACTCTACAATGAAAATTTTCTGAGCAACGGCCAACGTGTCACCCACAAGTCTCGAGTTCAAGATGCTTCAAGAAGGGTTTGCCCTTATGCAAAAAACGGTAGCACATACAACCTAAGGACAGGTTTTATTCATTATGTGAACATGGGTAAGTTTTCTATCTGGTCTCAAAAGGGTCTCATATCTGCCCAGTGACGTTCTTCGTAAAGACAGTTTGGGGGCGTTGCAAGGAATGGTTAAGGTACGTATACCCACCATTACCAAGCAGGCACTCAGATATGAGTTGGGTGTTTCACGCATCTGAACCCTGACCAATAGTCTTAGGGCAGATCGCTAGTTCCCCACCTAACCTAGAAGCTTGTGTGTGCTTTTGAAAATAAATACAAGTGATGCATGAGACAATTCTATAAAATGCATGGAAATAAATATTAACCAAAAAGATAAAAATGCAAAAACTTAAACACATCAAATACACAAAGCTTAGTCCAATAATTGAAAAAATACCGTCCCCAGTGGAGTCGCCATTCTGTCGCACCCCAAAAAAAATCAGCGCGCGACATCGGCTGGCGATTTTTCGTCTCGTTGTTGTTTGCTTGAATTTGGTTCGTTGGAGTCGCCACCTAGTAATTGATTTCGGGCTACTAGGAAACTGGATGTACTGGTCTTGTCAGAGATTCACGGGTAAGGGACTGGTTGTGGTTAGGGAAGGTATTAGCACCCCTAACGCACCCTACTTGAGGTAAGCTGCTTCGTGGCTTTGACGTGTTAAAGAAGTTTTAATAATTGTCTTTTCTTCGGAAATTAGAAATATCACTTACGTATAAGTTAATAATTCTTAACCGTGATCCGATCAAAATATTAAATTCTTCTTTAACGTATTTTCAATCTCATCCTTAAAAATATATACAAATGAATAAAACAAAATACAAACACACACATACACGTGTTAAAGAAGTTTTAATAATTGTTTTTTTCATCGGAAATTAGAAATATCACTTACGTATAAGTTAATAATTCTTAACCGTGATCCAATCAAAATATTAAATTCTTCTTTAATATATTTGCAATTTTATCATTAAAAATATATACAAATAAATAAAACAAAATACAAACACACACACACACTTTCACTATTTTTATTCTTTTCTTTTCTTTTTCTTTTCTTTTACATCCACAAAATACAAATACAAATACAAATTCAAAATAAATAAATAAAAATACACCAACACACACATCCCCTTTGTTATTATTATTTTCTTTTCTTTTCTTCTTTTTTTTCTTTTACATCCAAATACAAATACAACTTCAAATTCAAAATAAACAAATAAAAATTACATTAATTAATTTAAAAATTACAAAAACAGTCCCTAAAATTCTAAAAAATTTCAGGGAAGGACTTCTGCAGCCGGAACAGTGTTCGTTATGGTTTCTGGGCTCGGGAACAGTGGGGGCGCGTGGATCTCACCCGCCACCACCACTGGCGGCGCGTGGGTCCACGCGCCGCCACAGAAAATAAAACAGCAACAGGGGGTCTGGATCGCCTTCTTCCCCTCTTCCTTCGTCGCCGGCAATAACCTGCAAAGCAAACCCCCAACACAACAAGCAGTTGATTTTATTTTTTTTGTCTTAGATCTGCTTTTAATTTTTTTGTTTTCTCCGATCTGTTCCTTCTCCTTCTCTTCTTCTCGGCTTCGGATCTGCTCCTTCTACAGATCGGTTCTGTTATGGGTTTCTTCTTCTTCTCCGGTGGCAGATCGGTCGTGGAGGAGCAGCTGTCCGTGGTCGCTGGGTTTCGTCTTCTTCTCCTCTGCTTCGGGTGGCAGATCGGGCGGTGGCTCCGTGGCTGCTGAAGCTGTGGTTCTGTGGCCGGTTGAAGGCAGTGGAACAGGCGAAAGTGTTACCCCGGCGCTGCTGTTCTTCCACCGCTGAAGAAGGAAACCGAAGGGGAAACCGCCGTGGTTGAGGAGGGTGAGGGGGAGTGAGCGGCTGTGCAAGGGCTGAGCCCTTGACTAACGAAAAGAAAGAAAAAAAATGATGAGTGAGGGGGTGGCGGCCGGTTCTCCTGAGGAAGAAGAAAAGGATGGTGGCCGGCGGCTGGAGTGGTTGAGGCCGGGGCGAGGAAAAAAAAAATTATATATATATGCCGGGGAAGGGGGCTGCCGATTGAGTGAGAAGAGAAAAAAAGAAAAAAAAAATTTCAAAAGGTGAGGTGGGGTGAGCGGCTTGGTTCAGCGGCTGCAAAGGAAAAAACTTTTAGGTTTAGGGTTTTTTGGTTCTTGTGTTGTCTTTCCCACCAATCTCAAAATTGCCCCCCTCCCATTTGTTTGAGTTAAAGACCAGTATTTATAGGCAAAAAATGTTGCTAGGTTTTTCAACTTGGTCCCTCAATTTCTTTCTTTTTGTAAATTTTGATTTTTCTTATTTTTTTATATTTTTGAAAACGAGCAATATCAACGTCGACACAAAATGCGGAAAATCAATGATTTTAAAAATGACGCGTGAAAAGTCGAACGCGTTTGAAAATATTTTAACAATTTAAATTCTTTTTTAGACGCCGTTGAAAATGCTAAAATGACGAAAATATATTAAAAAAATATTTTTTGGATTTTCTTTGTTTTTCTCAATTTTTTGGATTTTTTGAAAATATATCAAAAAGATTGGTCAAAAATTGGGTAGCAACAGCTATCATCAACTTCATCGACTTGTGCTTGTCCCCTAGAGCTCAAAACAACATTCAACTCCTTAATATCAACATCAACAAAAATATTATGATAGTGATCAAGAATTCTTTAATGAAATTAAGTATCGCAATAGATAATGAGTTTGTCATAACACTTATATGTGTTTTAAACCGCATCGCAAATTGTTCATCTTACAATCGAAAGATTTGAGATTTGGTTGGCTGTAAGTTATTAAACAGTAAATATTGACGATGTTGGCTACGAGGTATAATTTGTGATATTACAAAAGAGAAATAGTCAATTAATAACAAAGTTTAAGTAGTATACTCACTGAATAAAAGATCTCAGTTCATCGCAGTTAAATAACACATAATTATGTCCTTGTCTGAATTTTATTTCAAATAAATATCTCCCCCCGACATCATTTTTTGGTGTGGGTCGTCCAGAATTGAAGAATATTGACAAGTTTCCCCTCGAAAGCACTTCATCACCATCGTCATGCCTTGGAATGCGATTGATTCTTATTCTAAAATAAAACTCGAAATAGTACGAGATAAATGTAGAGATCTCCTCAATAACATAGGCCTCACATATCGATGGCTCAACATACACCTTGTTTCTTACCTTCACCTTGGTTTTATCATTGTTTTTTATTTATTATTTTTTGTTAAATTAAAATTTTATTTTTGAATTAAATAGAATAGGTGGGTGCTCACTTGTATATATGTAGCAACATGCTAAAGAGTCTGGTCATTCACAGGAATTCCAGCATGGATTAACCATTGTTGTAACCCATTTTTGGGTCCCCGTAAAAAAATAAAATAAATAGCCAAAGGAGGTTAGAAAAATAACAGGAGGGGAAGCGTTCATAAAATGGTCGGAAAATTGATCCAGGAGGTTAAAAATACAAAGATTGGATTTTTGGCAGTATATTCTTGAAGGATGAGAGCTCTATTTAGAAGGAAAATTTGAATTTTGAGAAAAAAAGCCTAAATTTGGATGTTTATGGACTTGATTGGATTTTTAATGGGATTTTTTAGGGGTTTTGATTGCGAGAAAAATTGATTTTTAAATCAATTTGGGCTTTAATTAGAAGAAATTTAAGTTCTGGGGCCAAAATATATTTTTTAGGAATTTATTAGGTCAAATCAGGGGCTTAATTGCATGAATTTTGAAGTTTAATGGCCAAATAGGGGCTTAATTGCAAAAATCTGAAGCCAGGGACCAATTTGGAAAAGGCGCGAAGATAGAGGGGGCTGTATTGAATTGATTCAGGGGCCTAATTGAAGAAATTGGAAGTTTATTGATCAATTAAGGGCTAAATTGCATAAATCAGAGGCCAAGGTTCAAAGTGAAAAACGCGGCCAACTACGGGGGCAGGGATTGAAATTGGCAGGGACGCAATTGAAAAGAAAAAGATGATTGAGGGCTGATTTGGAATTTGGCGTGTTCTGGCACCATTTTTAAATGAAACGGCGCGTTTTATCCAAAACGACGCCGTTTCATACTTAAAAAAAAAAAAAAGACTAAACGGTGCCGTTTTGAACGGCACTGTTCCCCTTTCTTCCCCGCCTAACATACAGCAGTAAAGAAGGAAAAAGAATGTATATTTAATGTCGCTGGTCCCTCTAGCCCACCGACCGCCGGTCCCTCTAGCCCACCGACCGAAGACATTGGCCGACCACCTACCGCACCGCCGAAACTGAGGGAGGCACGCCTGGACAGCCACGTCCGACCAGCCGCCGCATGACCCGTTCCTTGGCTCCACGATGAAAAAAAAATGCTCACGGGCTCTATAAATGGAGGAGGAACAGCAGGGTGATGGAGAGGAGAAAAAGAAAAAAAAAAGGGAGGGAGAAATCGAAGAGAAAAAAAATAGGAGAGAGAAACCGACTGTGATAGAGAGAGAAACGACCGAAACCAAAAAACACAAAAAAACAAAGGCTAGGGTATTAACTGGGAAACTGAGAGAGAGAGAGGGAAGGGGAGAAGGAAGAAAAGGAACAAAAGGGGAATCGGCAGGAGGAAGAGCCACCGCAGCGCTGCTACTTGGTTTCACCGTCACCGCCACAGCAACGCCACCGAGCACAGCTATCAGCATCATTGCTAGCTCAACCGACCGAGACTCACCTTCTCAAGTACTTAATTCAGCGCCCCTTTAACCATCGTTTCTTACCTCCTTGCCTGCAGAACGTGCACTGTGCACGTTCTGCATGCAAGGATTTATAATTAGCCGGTTAATGTGCATGCGCACAGTAACCAGCTAATTAAATGTTTTTTTTTGTTTTGGACGGGCTGGAACATCAGCCCAGCCCATGCGGCTGGGCTGAGTCCAGCCTTGTGGCTGGGCCAATACAGGCCCAGCCCAAGCCATTTATTATATATATATATATATATATATATATATATATATATATATATATATATTGTGTGTGTGTTTTTTTTTGTTTTTATGTACATATAATTTATTTATTTTAAAACAAATAAATTGTGTTTTCACACGGATTTTTCTGTGTCATTTTGGCCAATATAGGTCTATATTTTTATATTATAAAAATATAAATCTGGTATTAAAAAATACAAAAATAAAAAAAAACAAAACTTTGTTTTCATGCATACGGCCAAGTCTCTCAAAACTAAAAAAAAAAAAACAAATCATTGTATTTTTCTGTTTTTTTTACAAAAAAAAACTGCAAAAAAAAAAATATATTTTAGCATGCATTTTGACTTCAATAACCAGTTTATTAAAGTCAAGAGAACATTGGCCAAAATTTCAAAAAAAACAAAAAATTTTATTTTGTTTATCTCTGAGTATCCGGGATATGACATTACACGTAATGCGTATTCCGGATATTTAATTCTTTTGTTTTTTTTTGTTTGGACAATAGAACCTGGGGTATGACATTACATGTAATGCATATTCTGGACAATAGGAAAACACAACATGACTTAGATTTTATTAGACAAAACAATGCAGCCTACCTTAGGTAGGGCGTAGTTGGGGTGCTAACACCTTCCCTTTACGCAACCAGTCTCCGTACCTGATCTCTAAAGGCCAGTAAGGGTTCCTAGTAACCAGAATACTAGTTGGCGACTCCCGGTCCAATTTTTTTTTTTTTAGCTTAGAGACAAAGAACTCCTTGTCTCACTATATTTTCCACGCCAAATAGACACACCACACCCTCATGAAGGGTTGGTGCCTGGACGATCGCCGCACCGTCGTACACGTGCGACAACCATTTCATGTGAATATTCATATATATGGAAGTTGAATAAGACGAAGTTGTGGTCAATAACTGCTCCATGTGCTTTCGGGTAGATTTGTAAGCTCTATGTCAAGCTGACAAACGACAGGCCTCTAACATACGTAGAAGTAAATTGTGATATTTTTATGCATAAATATATATATCAAATAACAAAGGGGTGGACAGACCATGTGAGGTGCCATTTATTCCAAGTTAATTAATTACTCGTGGGTTCGGTCTTTTGAAAATTGATGAATATTCAAGTTTATATAATTGAAAAGAAAATGCAGGCACGCGTTTTAAAAGTATGTCTACATCACCTAGAACAGGTTAAAACGACAGGAAAAAAGGTCAATACGATACACCATTGCTTACCATCAACCTAGGGTCGGTATTTATTTCTCTTTATTTTGAGAGTAATAGCGTAACTATAAAACGCGGCCTAGACTATCAGTCAATTCAAGATATAATATAAATATTTTTTATTACAGTATTATTTAAAATTAAATTAAATCAATCCTAAATTTATATAATCTGAATATTTAATTGAGTCGACTTACTTTACCACAAGTAAAAATAATTTACTGAAAAATTAATTTTCTATTAGATATGTGAGGAGTTGTGTTTCGTTTTTCAAAAAAATATAGGACACATCATGAAAACCATTTAAGAATCAGAAGTATAATTTTAGCTAGCTATGCTGAATATTTCTTTCCCCATTAAAATGGCTCAAAATAAATGAAGTGAGACTTTGGAGGCATAATTTGGTGAATTATATATATATATAGGTCATTCATATTCAAAAGGGAAAGAGAAAGGAAAGAGTGATTTGATAAAAATCATAAGTAAATTAATTTTCTAATCCTCCAATCATTTCAATATATTCACAATTATTAATTTCCTCTCGGTACCAAATTATTCCTTATAAAGAATCCTTGTTTTTAATCGGATTGAATATATGAATTTACGGTATTTTTAATAGTAAAATAAAAAATATTTATTTATTTAATTTAAATTTTTAATGAATTGGGTGATTTATTCTTAGGTACGAGTAATAAGATTTTAGTACTGGTACATTTCAATTTCTGGGATTCTAAAAGAAATGGAATTTTTATTTTATTTTTTTCTATACAAATTAAGAACACCAAACACAATTTTCTCACAAACCAAACAAGTTCTAATAGTTTTTTCTTAGACAGTTACTTTGACTATGTTATAATTTAGTCGTTTTTACATTTATTTTCCACGTCTTCTCGCTGCATGTCTTATAATGAAAGGTTGACAAAGTAAAGAGGAGTAGACAACGACGGGGAGATTGACCATTCTAGAGTCATGTGCTTGATAGCCAACAACCCTACATCTATATGAAAAGTCAACAAAAATACCCCATGTATTTCTTGGTGTATAGCCCTATATAGAATTTTCTTAATACATATATGTATTAAAAAAACTCATATTTTTAAAATATAATATGGATGTAATATTCGTTGAATGTAGTTTTTTTTTTCTGGCTTTATTTATCAAAACTCCTAGAACCCTGAGGCTTACCTCCTGTGGCTCTAGTTATTTGACTCGGTCATGCTACAGACAACATTCATGCAATTATTAAGGAACGATTATTTTGGTAAAAAATTTAACCAATTTTCTATATACTCCAATTGGATGGAAGATTTATGGGGGCGCCGCTGCTTTCTTAGGTTTTAAATTTTCTTCCTTTTCTTAAAAAAAAAACAAACTAAATAAATAAATAGATAATCTTTGTTTGATTGACAATTGGATTTTCACATCCTAAAATTTGGTAAGAGAAATTGATGAATCAAAATATTAATCACTTACGAACGGCCAATTATCTCATACTTTCAGGCTACCACTGGAAATCCTGCCTGCGCTAATCAACCTCCTATACTAAAGCTGTTCAAACTTTTTTTTTTTTAATCTGTATTTGGTGTGGTTTTTTAATAGGTTATGTTAAGTGGATTATTGTAGAGTAATATTTATACGATTTAACTTTAATTTTGAATTAAATAAAAAGTTGTATTTTTTTTTCTTAATATTATATTCAAAACTTTTTTATTAGTGATTTAAGTTATTTTTTAATTGGTTATATCAACTTCATCAGGTCGTAACATTTTTTATCTAATAGAATTTTAGATTTGGATTAGTCAAAAAATCATGTAAATAGATTATAAAATTAACCTGTTGCATGAGATTTAAAAATAATATGATAATTTTCTATGACTGAATGTTTTTATTACATTTAAAAAAAATAATTGGATTTGTAGTTTTTTTATTGTTATTTTTCTACATTTTTTCAAAGTCAACTGTCTTCATGGTAAACAAAACTCAACCCTTACACCAAACTACTCGTACATATCATTATCTTCTCTAATTTCATGTATAAGATTTTTCCCCTCCATTGTTTTCCAGACTTGTCTTTCAAATTAAAAATTTTATCCTCCTCAATATTTTTTTTAAAAAAACACTCCATTGGATTGTTTTAATTTCTTCTAAAAAATTCAATCGAAGTATTCAATGCTCTAGAATACAGCTCCATGATCTCACAAAATTGCTGAGAAACACGCATTAGCATATTAATTTAAAATATAATCATTTCAAGTATGTATATGGAAAATTGTATTTTTTTTTATATAAAAACATAGAATTTAATATAAAAATAAGAATTCTATCATAGACATACTAAATAGTTTCTCTTAAATCGAATCCACTGTGATAACCTATTTTTAGATTATTTTTCAATTCATATATTTTTTTTCTCTTTTAAAAAATAAAATATAAAAAAATTTAATAATTAAAAAAAAATTAAACACTCATAAAATAATCAAAAATTAATTGAGAAAGTTCAAAACTACAAAAATAGATAGTGATTTCCAATCTATTTTTTAATGATAAGGGATAAATTTTTTTATATTTGCCAAATAAATCTTTACATTTTTTTTTAAAAAGATGAATGATACTTCGAAATTACCGACTGCAAGGTAGGATTTATGTCTATTGCCAAATCGGATTTGTTAACAATCGATTAGACTTGTTAATTAACTACCAAATCACCTGCGGATTAACTATCAAATCATCCGATTTTACTGTGGAATCCATGTCCTGAGGTTGTGCCGCTAATTGTTCAGACCTTCTTTCTGGAAAGTCAAGAAAACCTTTTTTTTTTTTTTTTTTTCATTCAAAGAATTCAATGACATCGTAGCCAAGTCAAAAACATGTACCAAAAGAACAATTTACAAAACATTGGTATCAATGATTTCACACTAACATTTAATTTCTCCATGAAATTAAAAAATCTCAAGGATAGGCATCAACTTGTTGCCCTATTAATCGATTAGGCAACCTAATTTTTTTTATATAAAATAATTTTATTTGATTTTGATTTTTTTTAAAATAATTTTAAAATAAATTTAGGCCGGCTCATTACTCCGGGAGGTGACCTAATCAACCAGCAATTCAAATATCTGTTTATTTGCTGGAAAGTAGTTTCCTTTTAGAAAGTGAATTCCAGAAAAGTGAATTATTTTTCAATGTTTGATAGTGTAATGAAAAATAAGTTGTAAAACACTTTCTAGTATTTGGTTATGTCATGGAAAATAAACTAGAAAATAACTTGTTAATGTTTTATTTTTTTTACGTTTATTAAAATAATGAGGAACAAATCTTACAAATTAAAAAGTTGAATGATAATAAAATTGAAAAAAATATAATTTCATAAATTATCTCAAATAAAATAAATAATAATTAAAATAATACAGATCAAATCTAAAAAATAAAACAAAATGAAAGATGAAGAAATTAAAATAATAATAATTAACATTTCATAAATTATTTCAAATAAAATAAATAACAATCAAAAGAATAAGGACCAAATTTGATAGATAAAAAATTTCAATAAAAAAATGATAAGGGAAAAGCAAATAACAATTATAAAAATGAGGACCAAAGTTAATATAAAAATTAAATTTTAAGAGGTGAAATTAAAAAATAAATATTCAAAATAAAATATATATAGCAATCAAAAGTTTAAGGATTAAATTTGATATAATCAGTAAATAATATGACATTTTAAATTTTTCATAATTTTTGAAAATTGTTTTTTATCCAAATTTTTCATGAAAACAGTTTTCTAGAAATTAAGCCAATTTTTTTTTAATAAAAAAATATGTTTTATTGATTAATTTTTCTAATAATAAATAAACACAAAAATAATTTTAAAAAATAATTTTCAGAAAACAAATATAGCTATCGGGTGAGAATTATGATTCCTAGATCAATGCTCACTTGACAAACGTCATATCCCAATTTCCGCTTCTTGATCGCCAAAGAAAAGCTTCCATATTTGAATTTTCTCCTAAAAACACGGTAATCATTTTCAACCATTAAATAAACGGCATTTATTTTCTCTATAAACACTCTCTCTTCGCTTAACTAAAATCCACACAAAGGCAATCATTCTCTCTTGCACTAAAAATCAAATGGCAAAACCAACCCTTTTAGCCTTCCTTTTAATTCTTATCTTCAATATAACTTCTTCTTCTTTCTCTACCACGGCTGCTGGTGATGATTCAGTTTATGAATCTTTCCTTCAATGCCTAGAAAGCAACACAAACACACAAGAAGAAATCTCAAAACTTGTTTACTCACAATCTAGCACATCTTACACTTCAGTTTTAAGAGCTTACATAAGAAACGCACGTTACAACACGTCAGCAACTCCGAAGCCAGTTGTCATTGTAACTCCAACTCAAATATCCCATGTTCAGGCCACGGTTATTTGCACAAAAAAGGTTGGTTACCAACTCAAAATCAGAAGTGGTGGACATGATTATGATGGGATTTCCTACGTTTCCGACATGCCCTTTTTCGTTCTTGACATGTTTAATCTTAGATCTATTGAAGTTAATGTCAACGATGAGTCTGCTACTGTTCAAGCAGGGGCTACTCTTGGTGAACTTTATTATAAAATCTGGGAGAGCAGCAAAGTTCATGGTTTTCCTGCGGGGGTTTGTCCCACGGTTGGTGTTGGTGGGCATTTAAGTGGTGCGGGTTATGGCAATATGTTAAGGAAATATGGGTTGTCGGTTGATAATGTAGTGGATGCAGAAATTGTTGATGTTAATGGGAAACTTCTTGATAGGAAAGCAATGGGGGAGGATCTTTTTTGGGCAATTCGTGGAGGTGGCGGTGGGAGTTTTGGGGTTATAATTTCTTACAAGATCAAGCTTGTTTCTGTTCCTGAGACAGTTACCGTTTTCAGAGCAGAAAGAACACTTGAACAGAATGCTACTGATGTTGTTTACAAGTGGCAATTAGTTGCTCCTCAAACAAGTAATGATCTTTTCATGAGGATGCTCTTGCAGCCTGTGACAAGGAACGGTAATCAGACTATTAGAGCGTCAATTGTGGCATTGTATTTAGGGAATTCTGATAGTCTTGTGGCTTTATTGGGAAAAGAATTCCCTGAATTGGGATTGAAGAAGGAGGATTGTAATGAGACAAGTTGGATTCAGTCTGTGATGTGGTGGGATGAGTCTCAAAATCTTGGAAAGTCACCTGATGTTCTTCTTGATAGGAACCCTAATGATGCCAATTTCTTGAAGAGGAAATCAGATTATGTTCAGAATCCAATATCAAAAGATGGGTTGGAATGGTTGTGGAAAAAGATGATTGAAGTAGGCAAGACTGGACTGGTTTTCAATCCTTATGGTGGTAGAATGAATGAAATTCCTGCCTCAGAAACTCCATTCCCTCACAGGGCAGGCAATTTGTTCAAGGTGCAGTATTCAGTGAATTGGGAGGAAGCTGGAAGCGAGGCAGACAAGAATTTCATGACTCAAATAAGGAGGCTTCACAGTTACATGACCCCATTTGTTTCCAAGAATCCAAGGAGTTCATATCTGAACTATAGGGATCTTGACATTGGTGTTATGGAGGCTGGTAAAGATAGTTTCGAACAGGGCAGTGTTTATGGCTACAAGTATTTCAATGACAATTTTGATAGGTTGGTGAAAGTAAAGACTGCTGTTGATCCAGAAAATTTCTTCAGGAATGAGCAGAGCATCCCTACTTTACCAAGTAAGGCATAGAAGATTTTTAGTGGTGATTTCAACCAAATGGTTTGTAATAGAAATAATAATCTATTGTTGCTTTATTTTCAATTGGAAAGCTACATGATTGCTTTTTGGTGGAATCTTGCCCTTCCATCATCGTCGATCTTTTCCCTTTTCTTTAATTTATAAAATAAATCTTACTTTAGGGTAATGCAAATCTGTGATCTTGACAATAGCAGATCCTATCCCCTCTATTTATCATACTTGCCTTCTTTCAGGCTGAAAGGTGCTAAAGACCTTGATGCCAAGTGTATGCTTTTTCTTCATTTGATCTCTCGTGAATGAATGGTACTTGTTTTGCCATAGAGCAACCTTATCTACAGTCACAAATCACAAAATATATAGGACAAGGAAAGGTGCATTAAGCCTCCGTATCTTTAGGTGATATGTCGGGTTTCAAAATAACGCCCAACAACCGCAATATTACCGTGTCAATCATATATGAAAGTTTCAAGGTTCTTTCCATTTTGGTTCTGATTAAAAAGCTGTTGATTGCTTACATCCCATGATTTTTGCCATGTTTTCATGGAAGGAACTTGTGCTCTCAAGTCCAAATCCGTACAAAAGGCTTACATATGTGCTTGTAGTCTCCTGGGTCATCCACACACGATAAGTCTCCACATGGCTGACAATGTTGAGGCTTGAAAACAATTGCTTTTGTCCAACTAGTTTAGATTCTTCACACATCTCTTAGCAGATAACAGTCCGACAACTTGTTCCAGCAGCAAAATCCCACCAGTTATAACACTTCACTTTTCTTTCAGGACCCAAACTTAGTAAAGACAATGTAATGCTAGCATTTCTTTTTATTTTATAAACCTAGTAAATCAAGTACAAAAATAAATAATGATCAAGAATTCTGTAACGAAATTAAGTATCCCAATATATAATGAGTTTGTGATAGCACTTACATGTGTTTTGAAACATGTTGCAAATTGTTCATATTGTAATCGAAAGATTTGAGATTTGGTTAGTTGTAAGTTATTAAACAGTAAATATTGACGATGTTGGCTACGAGGTATAATTTGTGATATTACAAAAGAGAAATAGTCAATTAATAACAAAGTTTAAGTAGTATACTTACTGAACAAAAGGTTTCAGTTCATCGCAGTTAAATAGCACATAATTATGTCCTTGTCTGAATTCTATTTCAGACAAATATCTTCCTATGACATCATTTTTTGGTGCGGGTCGTCCAGAATTGGAGAATATTGACAATTTCCCACTCGAAGGCACTTCACCACCATCGTCATGCCTTAGAACGTGATTGATTCTTATTCTCAAATAAAACTCGAAATAGTACGAGATAAATGTTGGGATCTCCTCAACAATATAGGCCTCACATATCAATGCCTCAACATGCGCCTTGTATTTTTACCTTCACCTTGGTTTTATTATTGTTTTTTATTTGTTATTCTTTGTTAAATTTAAATTTTATTTTTGAATTAAATAGAATTAATTTATGAAAAAGTATAGGTGGGTGCTCACTTGTATATATGTAGCAACATGTTAAACAGTCTGGTCATTTACAGGAATTCCAGCATGGATTATCCATTTCATGTGAATATTCATAAATATGGAAGTTGAATAAGACGAAGTTGTGGTCAATAACTGCTCCAGGTGCTTTCGGGTAGATTTGTAAGCTCTATGTCAAGCTGACAAACGACAGGCCTCCAACATACGTAGAAATAAATTGTGATATTTTTATGCATAAATATCAAATAACAAAGGGTTGGACAGACCATGTGAGGTGCCATTTATTCCAAGTTAATTAATTACTCGTGGGTCCGGTCTTCTGAAAATTGATGAATATTATTCAAATATATTGTAATTGTAACATAAACTAAAACATATCAGTGTTTTACTATATAATGTCCAATGCAGTCTATAGTAAAAAACTGATCCCTTATATTTTAGGGTTTTTTTTTTTAAGTTGTCTTATTTTTTTTTAACTATTTTTTATGCCTTTCAGGATTTTTTTTTATTCTTTCTTTGTTTTTTTCTTTTAACAAATTTTTTTTAATTTAGTTTATTAATGTTAAATTTTTTTTATTTAGTTTATCAGACTTTTATGACACGTTTTCCGGATTTAACAGGTTAACCTGGTTTGACAAGTTAACCCAAAATATTTTTTTTCTTTGTGCAGTCCACAGTAAAACACTGATCCTTTAGGTTTTTTTTTTTTAAAATTGTCTTATTTTTTTAGCTGTTTTTTATGCCTTTCGAGATTTTATTTTCTTCTTTCTTTGTTTTTTTTCTTTTAACAAATTTTTTTTTATTTAATTTAGTTTATTAATGTTAAAGTTTTTTTATTTAGTTATCAGACTTTCATGACACGTTCACCACAAGAATTCACAATTTTACCGACGACAATATTCCGTTGGTGTGTGATTGATAGTACGTCTGTAAATTATTTACCGACTAAATGACCGACGGCATATGTCCGTCGGCTTAACTTTCGTCGGTAAGTTATAATATCGATGGAATAATTCCGTTGGTAAATCTGTTGGTGAGTCATGAAAACACCGACCGAATTTATCCGTCTGGAAATTTGACGGTGATGGTCGCGGCTACTGTCTAATGCCGACGGATTTATTCCGTTGGTAAATCCCTTTGTAATTGTTTTTTTTTTGTTTTTTTTATAATTCTTTAGAATACATAATATAAAAAGATATAAATTAATGGTAATAAAAACCAATTATGCAAATAAAATTTATATTAAGCATCAAAAACAAAAAATGAAAGATAAATAATATTCATTACAAAATGAAATGTTTCAAAAAAACATTAAATGAAATTTTAAATGTAAATAATGTTTATTAAAAATTAATTTATAGGACGAGGAGGAGGAGGAGGCTGGCTGTTATGCGGCCAAAAAGGATTGGGTGCACGTGTTCCACCTTGTGCCATGTTCATGACTATTTGACGAAGCTCTTCATAGGCCGCTCTTTGTTGTTCAGAATCTGCTCTGTATTGTTCTTTGAGTTCCGTGTAGGCCTCTGATAGGTGGTCGTACTTTTGCTGCAAGGCCACGAACTCCTTAGATTGGGAGCTCGATATTGATTGGGCGCTCCCGACAGTTGAAGCAGTACGGGTCGTCCGCAAGTTGTCGGCTCTAGTGTTGGAGAGCTCATAAGCCCGATTTTTATCGGGTCCACTTGACGATGTAGCCTCCATCCACAAATCCGGATGGAATTCCGGATGGGTCGAAGGATCGTCCCCGTATGTCTCCCTCAACTGATTATTATAAGTCTCCTGAAAATAAAAAAAAAGTAATTGTCATATTCAATTCAATAAACATAATAATAACTTACAAAATAAAATGGTTGAACAAACATACCACAAAATGTTGAGCACGGTTGTCAACGAACTGTTGCACCCTCTTTTGGCGGTCTTGACTCCGCACGTGCGTCTCCACAAACAGCTCCATAGGGCTCGGCTCACGTCCAAGAGACATAGCCTATAATGAAAAAAATTTATTAACAACAAATTAATTGAACGATATATTTCATTTAAATTAATCTTACCATCCGTTTCGCATGTGCAGCAAACGGAAGGAGCCGCCGGTGTGCGTTGTCACCGAGCCATGAATTTGCCGATTCCGGCTGCCAGCACCGGACTGTGAGCGTCGTGTGAACCGCTCAGATGTCACGTGCTGAAGATAATGCGGCCATATATCTTCCGGGATGTATATCGGTTTGAAATCCCTCTAAACCGCAACATCATTCCAGCCTTGGAACCCCCTATCCCTCGTAGTTTTGTTTGCCTTTTTTTGGGCTTCGTACCAAAAATCACGCAACCTACTTCACGCAAGCAAAAATTACATTTCGAAACATAAATTTTTTTGTAAAAAAAAAAAGTTGTATTGTTTTCGATGTTACCTAGTTGCCGCGTGATTTTCCCACACCATCCTCACAACAGTGTTAAGTTCCTCGTTCCAGCAGAATCGATTCTGTGTATAATTTTTTTAAAAAAATGTTAATAATTTATTTACAATTATATTAAGAATTTATTAGAAATAAGCTGAAAATTATATATTAACACGAACCTGAAATCTGAAAAACCATGCATTGATTTGAGGCATCCATTCAGGATGCCTGGATATCTGACTCCATTGAAACAATGAAATCTCCATCGACAATTTAAACGCCGATGATATTACTCGGGCGGCCTCAATGTTTGTGAACCTGAAAAGAAATGAAATTAATTAAATAGTGACTTCATAAATTATGTTATAAATTTGTTTTTTTTTTTAAAAAAACTAAAACCTTAACAAACTTACATTGAAAGATGGTCCTTCCATTGTGCCTCGTACTTGCGGGAAAATTGATTCCGCTGCGAAGGCACGCCGCTTCTGCGCCGTGAAACAGCGCTGGAAGAGGCAACATCGGTTGACGACACAAGTGGTGTAGGTGCCTCTTCTTGAGAGTCACCTAAGGAAATATCTTCCTCGCTGCTAGACGAACTTGATGCGACCGGACGTGAAGCTCTGGTTTTCATTCTGTGCATCTAACCAATTTTATATAAATAATTATATAATTAAATTCAAATGTTAAAAAAAATTCGGCAGCACCTCCCCTATACTGGATACTACCCAAATCCATAAACCTGCAAATATTAACAATAGCCACAACCAATTGACCCAATCTATACTAATTATTCCAACATATTCAATTATTAATCCTAAGGTAAATTCAACATTAACAATTACAATTCAACAAATTATTCAATAATTATACCAATACAACAATAAAATATATTCAATAAATTAAAAAAGAATTATAAACTAACAATCAAAATCAATGGAAACAATTAAACACAAATTATGCAATAATAGAGTAAAATTACTAATTATTCCAACATATCCAATTACTAATTCTAAGGTAAATTCAACATTAACAATTATAATTCAACAAATTATTCAATAATTATGTCAATACAACAATAAAATATATTCAATAAATTAAAAAACAAATTATAAACTAACAATTAAAAACAATGAAAATAATTAAACACAAATCATGCAATAATAGAGTAAAATTACTAATTATTCCAACATATACAATTACTAATTTTCTAAGGTAATTGCATACCTTAATAATGTGTTGAAACAAAAAATTTATCTACATTACAAAAAAATACAACAAATAAAAAACATAAAAAGCATAAAAATAACTATAAATAAAATAAAATGAAATAGAAAAAAACACATACCTTTTAATGTGATGAAGATTCACAACCAAGCTTGCTAGAGATTCAACAAAGCTTGAAGATTTGAGAGGAAAAAAATCAAAATTCTAAAGTGAGAAATGTTAGAAATGGAGGAGAAGAAAAAATGAACTGAAGGGGCGGCCGCAAGAACTTATAGTGCAGTTTTACCGACGGATTCATCGACGGACATATAAAATTATTATTATTTAAATTAAATCCGTCGGTAATTTTTGAATTACCCTCCATATTTTTCACGGTCCGTCGGTGATTCCGTCGGTAAGCTGACACGGTCAGAGGTGCATTCAATTGACACCCTTTGGAATTCACACATTCCATCGGTATTTTTGTCTGTAAAATTTGGCCACCGACAACTTATCGACGGACCTATTCCGTCGGTATGGACGTCGATAAAGTCGTCGGTATGGACGTCGGTGATTGTGGCATTTTGGTGTAATTATTTTCGAACTCTCTATGATATGTCGACGGACAGTGGTCCGTTGGTATGGACGTCGGTGATTGTGGCATTTTGGTGTAATTATTTTCAAACTCTCTATGAGATACCGACGGATAACGGTCCATCGGTATCAACTTCTCTACGTCAACATCAACAAGACTATCATTAGAAACACGAAAATTTGAATTTTCTTCCAATTCAATCGAAGGAGCAACTCGATATGGTTCAACCAACTTACTAACTTGAAAGACTTCATCCCGCACACTTGTGTCTTCGTTCTCATCCTGAACAACCTTGACATGACCCCGTGGTTCGTTTTTAAAACGGACAACCAATCAACTCTTGATCGATCCTTTCTAAATGAAGGGGTGTATGTGTAATCAACTTGTTGACATTGCTTTGCAAAAACAAAGACATCGTTTATGTTGCGGAGTCTAGCTTTTGAGTTGATTTCAACCAGACCATGGTGCGTATCAACTCTGATTCCTCTGTCCGTCGTGTCATACCAATAGCATTTGAATAAAAACACTGTATTCTACTCGCTATGATATTGTAGTTCGACGACCTCTTGTAATCTACCATAGTAGTCAACTTCTAACTCACTACTTGTGGATCCTTTAACACAAACACTGCAGTTGTATGTCTTTCTTCCTTGCCCGTATTCTTCAGTATGGAAAACATATCCATTGACAAAATACCTGTTGTAGCACTTAACTTTTCTTTCAGGCCCGAGGCTTAGTGAAGACAATGACTCAGACGCACTTCTTCCCATTTGATAAACCTTGTATACATGTAATGTACATCAATAAACGGTAAATGAACGAGAATCTCGTAATGACATGCATACGTACAATAATTTTGCAAGTTAGAATGAGTTTGTGATAGTGCTTACATGTGTTCTGAACCATGTGGCAAATTGTTCATCTTGTAATTGAAAGATTTGGGAGTTGGTCAGCTGCGAGTTATTGGAGAGCAAATATTGTCGATGTTGCCTACAAGTGATAATGAGTGTATGATTTCACAATATATAATTAGCAGTATATTACTGACAAAGTTTAATTAGTATTACACATATATAAACTTACTGAATAAATGGTCTCAGCTCATCACAGTTAAATAGAACATAGTTGTGTGCTTGTTTGAATTCTATTTCCGACAAATATCTTCCTCTTACGGCATTTTTAGGTGTGGGTCGTCCAGTATTGGAGAATATTGACAAGTTCCCACTGGAAGGCACTTCACCGCCATCATCATGCCGTGGAACGCGATTGATTCTTGTTCTCAGATGAGGTTCGAAATAGTACGAGATAAATGTTGAGATCTCTTCAACAATATAGGCCTCAGATATCGAAGCCTCTACATGCGCCTTGTTCTTAACCTTTTTCTTGAGATTAAACAAGTACCTGCATTGAATTACAATTCAAGTATTTCCAATTAAGAAAAACATATAAAATACTTTTAGATATGAATTCCATTGCAATTGTAATATCTAACCATTTGAATGGGTACATCCATCTATACTGGACCGGTCCTCCAGCTTTTTCCTCGAACGGTAGATGTATAGGGAGATGCTCCATTGAGTCAAAAAATAGAGGGAATATCATCTCAAGTTTGCATAGTGTCTCGATGATATTCGTTTGAAGCCTCTCAATGTGCTCAACATTCAACTTGCTAGAGCATATATCTCTAAAGAAATGACTGATCTCTGTTAGTGCATCCCATATTCCCTTTGGCAACAAATCACGAAAAGCTAATGGGATGAGTGTTTGCATAAACACATGGCAGTTGTTGTAACCCATTTTTGGGTCCCCACACAAAAATAAAAATAAAAATAAAAATAAAAATGAAAATAAAAAATATATAATAATAACAAAAAATAATAATAATAAAATACAATAAAATAATAATAATAATAATAATAATAATAATAATAATAATAATACATAAATAAATATATAGCCAGAAGAAATTAAAAAAATAATAGGAGGCGGGAGAGCTTAGGAAATGGTCAGTAAAATTAATTAAGGAGGATAAAAATACAAAGATTAAAAATTTTGACAGTATGATGAGAGCCTATTGGAAAAGAAAATTCAATTTGAAGAGAAAAGTTCAAAATTTGATGTTTATGGACTTAATTGGATTTTATTGCAAGTTTAATTGAATTTATAGAGGGTTTGATTGCAAGAAAAATTGATTTTAAAGTCAATTTGGGCTTTAATTGGAAGAAATTAAAGTTCTGGAGTCAAATTATAATTTTTAGGAATTGATTTGGTCAAATCAGGGCTTAATTGCATAAATATTGAAGTTTAATGGCCAATTAGGGACTTAATTGAGAATATCTGAAACCAAGGACCAAATTGGAGAAGGCGCGTAAGTATAGGGGCTGTAATTAATAAAATCAGGGGCCAAATTGAAGAAATTAGAAGTTTATTGATTAATTGAGGGTCAAATTGCATAAATCAGAGACCAAGGATCAAAGTGGAAAAGGCGGCCACATATGAGGGCGGCGATTGAATTTTTGAAGGATGCAATTGAAATGAACAAAAGATAATTGAGGGCTGACTTGTAGATTGACACGTTCTGGCGCCCCTTTTGTTATTTAAATGAAACGGCGTGTTTTGTATAAAACAACGCCGTTTCATGAAAAAAAAAAAGGGCAGAACGGTGTCGTTTTGAACGACACTGTTCCCCTTTCTCCTTCCCCTGGACGTGCAGCAGGGGAAGGCAGTTTTTTCTTCTTTCCTTGTTGAGCCCAACACGCCAACGCCTGCCACCTCCCGAAACCCCACACACCTTCATGATGATGCACCGAGGGAGTCGCGCCCTGCCAGCCACGCCCGCTGCCCAGCCAACCCGGCGCTGTGGCAGGACTGCCAACCCCGCTCCCCATGCGCTGCCATGGGGTGGCAATAGGGACGTCTCCGCTCCCTATTGCCCTATAAATACCCCCCCAACACCAGCATGAAGGGGGGAGAGAGAGAGGGGAAAAAGAAAGAAAAAAGAGAAAAAAAGAGAGGAAACGGAGAGAAATAGAAAACGAACCGAGATAGAACGAACCGAACAAAAGAGAACCACTGATAAACACAAACGAAGAGGAAGGAAAAGCTTGAAACGGGGTAGGGAACTTGACAACAAACCAGGAGGATAAAGGGGAAACCACTAAAAAACAAAAGAATAGGGAAGAAAACATAGGAGAAGGGAAGAGGAAGAATCTCTCTCACCACCGCTTGAAACAGCAGCGCCGCTACGTGGAGCTGCCATACGTGAGCCACGACACCGCCACCGGCCTCCACCAGCCTCCACCAGCCTCCACCGCAGCACCACCAGCGAAGCACTCAGTCGCCGTCCAGGAGGCGCGACACTGCCACCATCTCCTTCGCGCCAGGTACACTCCTCTGCCCCCCCTTGATCTCTTTTGTTCGCTTGCTTTTCCTCCTGCATGCAGAAAATTCACGCTGCATACAGGAGGATGGGAGGGGGGAAATAATTCCCCCCCCGTTGGTTTTCCAGTGCGGGGCCAGGCCGGTTCTGGCCCGGCACTAATGGTTTGCTCTAACTGGGCCAGGCCGTTTCTGGCCCAGTTATGATGTGTTGATGGGCCAGATTGATTCTCGCCCATTCCTGCTGTCTGGCCGGGTCAGGCCCAGACAAAGAAAGGAGAGTTTGTTGGGCCGAGTCCGGCCCAACCCTTTTGGGCCGAGTCCGGCCCAGTTAGTTGGGCCGGCCCAGCCCACATAATATTTTATATTATTTATTATATTGTTTTATATTATATATATATGTATATGGATATATATCAAAAACAAAATTAAAAAATATTCTGAAAAATCCTTGAAAAATATTGTTGATTTTCCTGCATATTTTTATCAAAATTGCCTAATATTGGTTTGTATTTTTATACCGTAAATATACAAATCCAGTATTAAAATACCCGGTGTTCGTCAAAAACATCAAAAAATTTTAAAAAATAAAAAATGTTTTGCTTTCAAAAATTCTAAAAAATCCTTAAAAAATATTGTTGATTTTCCTCCATATTTTTATCAAAATGACTTAATATTGGTTTGTATTTTTATACCATAAAAATACAAATCCAGTATTAAAATACTCGTTTTTCGTCAAGATTTTTGTTTTAATGCATACGGCCTAGTCTCTCCAAAATAAAGAAATATCATCACATCATATTTTCCTACAACAAAAGAAATTTCAAGAAATATATGTATTAGCATGCATTTTGGCTTTAACAACAAGTTTGTTAGAACCACGAGAACTAGGCCAATATTTCAAAAATTCTAAAAAAATCCTTTTGTTTTCTTTTAGTATTGGGGATTACGAATTTATACGTAAAACGTATTCCTGATATTAAAAATTTAGTTTTTATATATACGTTAGAATGGTTACGATGTTACCCGATTAGATAAGGACCTCCTTATTGAGGAGGACTTTTCTTGAACCCTAGACGGACCATTAGAAATAACACCTTAGCTTTTTATCAAACAATTAAACAATGAAGCTTACCTTAGGTAAGGCGTATTTGGGGTGCTAATACCTTCCCTTTACACAACCAGTCCCCATACCCGATCTCTGAGACCAGTTAGGGTTCCTAGTGACCAAAATACTAGGTGGCGACTCCCATTTCATTTTTCACTGGTAAAAGATAAGAATTCCTTGTCTCACCATATTTTCCAAACAGATATAGAGATACATTCCTAGATTTAAAATGGAACAATTATATTTTCGTCACGACGCCGCACACGTGCGACAGAATGGCGACTCCACTGGGGACCTTGTAGACTAAGCTTTGTTTTTGTCTGATTTCTTTTGTGTTTTCGTGTGTTTATTGTTAATATGCCTTTCCTTTTATATTTGCGTATTTGTTTTTATTTTACGCGTATTATTCATGGATTGTATAAAATTGCCTCATGCATCACTTACTTTGTTTTTGAGAAGCACGCACAAGCTTTAAGTTAAGTTGGGAATTAGCGATTTGCCCTAAGACTATTGGTCAGGGTTCAGATGCGTGAAACACCCAACTCATATTTGAGTGCCTGCTTGGTAATGGTGGGCATATGTGTCTTAACTGTTCCTTGCAACGCCCCCATACTGTCTTTACGAAGAACGTCACTAGGCAGATATGAGACCCTTCAAGACCATATAGAAAACCTACCCCCTCTCACTTAATGAATAGAGCTTGTCTTTAGGTTGTGTATCTCACTTTCATTTGCATCATGATTAATAATGTTAAATTCATCAATCCAGGTTTTGAGCTGAAATCATGACTATGGACCTTTCTTTCCAAGAATTTGGGCAAGAATCTGAGTTGGCTCAGGTGGCTGAAGGAAAATGTCCAAGAATCGATGCTAGTGGGTTACCTTTGCATTACCAAGATAAATCACATGGTAAATGACTTGGGGAAGTTATTGTCTATCATGGAATATGTTGATGAGACTCTTTTTGAAAGGCGATGTGGGAGAATTGCACAATTAATGAGGTTGCCCGTACAAGCAGCAGCGATCAAAGCCCTTCTGAATTTTTGGGATCCTAGTTATCGGTGTTTTACCTTCGGGAACATCGATATGACACCGACCTTGGAGGAATACGAGAGGATTCTAGATTTTCCAAACAACAACCATAGAATCTACCATAGGCAAATATTTAAGGACACAGCTTCGGAGGTAGTCAGTTTATTAGGCCTGGGAAAGATCAGCCAATGTAGAGTCGCCGAGAGGGTTTTAAATGGAAGGTCATTGAAGCCCGAATGAAGAAAAATGTTGAAGAAGGCAAGTTGGGAGATGAACGATATAGGTTGGTAGCCTTCACCTTCTTTGGACTAGTATTATTCCCTTCTGAAATTGGGGTCATCAGTTTAGAAGCAGCAAGTGTTTTCATAGAATACGAGCATGACCGGATCAATCCCTCTTCAGCCATTTTAGGAGAAACCATGTTATCACTCAATCATTACAGAACGCATGGAAAAGGAGCTATGAGATGTTGCATCCCTATGTTGTACTTATGGATAATCGGTCATATCGAGACACCAAGGGACATCTTTAACAACTTTTGGTGGTTTGACCTGCGACCGTTAAAGGTTACCATAGATGAGACTTGGAAGAATTGGGATGAAAAAGCATGGATAGATAAATATGCAGCATTGCCAAGGAGCAACTTCAAGTGGAAAGCGCCGTGGATGAACAACGCCATCTGTACAATGAGCTGTGGAAGCAAGATATGGGTTCCTTTGATCGGTGTCATCAATTATGCCCCTGCCATTGTAACAACGCAGTTAGGTGGAATGCAGTACACACCAAGAACCCTGGGTTTAGCTGATTTCATCGATTTATTCAAGCACCAACCATTCCTCGAAGAGATGGAGCTTATTCGACAAGATTGGGAAAGACCCTTAAGGGTGAAAAGGGAAGAAGGGAGCAATTTCGAATCATGATTTACCCAGAATTATGCTGTTTAGAGGAATGAAGAGCTTTCTGAAGTAAGGGGTTTCCCAACACAAAAACAGCCGGAATCAGCGATAGAGCAACAAAAAAGAAAAAGGACGGATGATGAGGAAGAGTTAAGAAAGCAGCTAGAGCAATGCAGAATTGATCTCAGTATAAGTAAAGGGCTGCAGGAACTATTAGAAAATCAGTTAGAGGAAGAAAATACAATGAGGGTTTACTTGAACCAGCGGCTGGAAAACTAGGATAAACAGTTAATGTCTTTAAAGGAATGGCAGAAAAGGGTCGAGGTAGCTGAAGAAATAACAACAGGGGTCCAGGTTGAGTTAAGGAATCGAATAGCCGAATATGATGAGCTGGTTAAGAAGAATTGGCTTACAGAAAAGGAGTTGACTAAAGCTAAGAGATCAATAAAATGCAAGATGAATGTTGATAAGGAGGTGATGGATTCTTTGAAGAAGGGGAGGAACATTCTTTTAAAGAAAGTAGAAGTTGAAAATGAGAAGAATCGGCTAGCCCAGCTCGACATAGAAGAAGAGAGGAAGGTCAGAGCTCAATACATGGTGCAACTGGAGGAAGAGAGAAGTGCAAGAAAGGCCGCTGAGTCAGATATGAGGGATTACCAGAAGAGAGCTGAGTCTTCGAAAGGAAGGATGATGGCTTTACAATCGGAGATAGAGATACGAGAAGAAGAGTTGAGGGAGTTAAGAATCCATTACTTCGAGATGGAAGAGGAGCTAAGTAAGGCTAAGCAAGAGCGTCAGGAATGCCAAGACTACATGGACAGCTTTGCAGTTCAAATTAACTCCAAAATAGCCGAGCTGGATATCGAAAAGGAAGAACTGCAAAGGATAAGAGATAAGCTGGCACAGTTAGAGGATATGGTTCGAGTGTTGGAAAGAAGTAATGAAGCCTTAGGAGCCAGCAACGAAGCGATAATCGCAGATAACACCGTATTCCATGACAGGATAAGACATATGTCAAAACAGGTTGAGCAAGTAGCCCGTTATGCGGAAAGGTTGCAACAGCAAGCCACCCAAGTTCGAAATGATGCTTCAAAGTATCGAGAATACATGGGGGCCATTACCTCTTTTATTAGGGACTTAGCTAATAAGGGAAATGCCTTTTAGGGGTAGCAATGTATAAGACCCTCTTTTCTATTATCGTTTTGTATGAGCAACTTTTATTTATAAGAAGGCCATGACCTATTTTTCTTCCTAATGTTTTGGTAAGCTACTATGATAAGAACTTGGCAAACCCTCCTTTCCAGTAATTGGGTCGACTCAGAAATATTGCCTAAAGGATTACGAAAGTCATGAATCAATCTAAAAAAATACACATTACATGTGCATTACATTTTCATCACGCATTTTGTTTTTAATTTATCATATGCACGCTAGATCGTGAAACATAGGTCACACATCCAGAGTCCACCAAACCCGGTCCAGATCAAGGATGGAGAACGAAGAAAGAGCTCCCTTAGAGTCACACTATCAGACCGAGTTAGAATCCGTAAAAAATGAAGTTGCTCGGCTGACCGATCTACTCGAACAACTTCTAAGAGCTAAGAATGGGGAGGGAACGCCAGCATAACCACCTGAAGGAGCGCCAGCAGCCCACATCCCTCAAGCATCTCAAAACCAAGGGGAAAACTCGGCCAATGAACAACATTTCGTGCCTATTACCCCTATCCAACCAACTCACACTCCAATCACTATTGACTTAACAGCAGAAGGAACCCCGGATAATAGGCGGCCCAATTTGATGGACCAGGACAAGTTGTTTACCTTGGAAGAAAGATTAAGGGCAGTTGAGGGTAATGACTAGTTTGACCCAATGCGAGTAGCTGAAGTATGTCTGGTACCAAACATCGTGGTGCCAAAAGATTTTAGGATACCAGAGTTCATTAAGTACACTGGTTTGGAAAGCCCAAACACTCACCTTCGATCCTACTGCAACAAAATGGCGGAAGTAATCCGCGATGATAAAATGCTAATCTATTTCTTTCAAGATAGCCTCGCAGGATCCGCTTTGAGCTGGTACGTGAGGTTAGATAGTGTCAGGATTAGGAGTTGGAGGGACTTGGTGGAGGCATTCCTTAAGCAATATAAGTTTAACATGGAAATTGCTCCTGATCGAACAAGTCTATTGTCAATGGAGAAAAGGAGCCAAGAGTCAGTAAGGGCTTATGCACAAAGGTGGAGGGATGAGGCAATGCATGTCCAACCCCCTTTGATAGAAACAGAGATGGTGAGCTTGTTTGCCAATACCTTCAAGGCACCTTATTATGAGCATCTAATGGGTAGCTCCTCTCAGCATTTCTATGATGCAGTACGTATAGCTGAAAGGATAGAGAAAGGGATTAAAGCTAGGCATATAGCGGAGCCGTTGGAAAAGAAGGGTTTTATTGGAAGAAAGAGGGAAGGCGATATTAACAACTTGGAAGGTGGGTATAAGGGCAAGAGAGTAGATTCCCATAATTCACAAGTACCTACCTCCCAATTCTCCCACATGAACTTTAACCAACCTTTTTCCCCTAATCGAACAAATAACCAGTCAAACAACCAAGATCACCACCAAAGACCCCATACAAGATACACTTCAGAACAACTGCCGCCGTTACCCATGCCTTTGAAGGACATGTACGCCAAACTGTTGAGCATTGGACACATAGCTCCTATCCCTACACTACCACTACAACCACCATTCCCAATTTGGTACAAGCCCGAGTTGACTTGCGAGTACCATGCAGGTAATCCCGGGCATGGGATTGAAACCCGTTACGCTTTCAAGAAGAGGTTGTTGGAGCTTATTAAGATAGGATGGGTATCCTTTGAAGACAAGCCCAATGTTAATTCAAACCCGTTGCATAAACATGCCCCAAGTAGTAGTGGAGTAGGCATGATAGAGGTTGGAAATCAATGCAAGGCGTTGAAGGTGTCTATGAAAAATTTGTACGACATGTTAGTACGATCTAGAGGCAAATATGGAAGGCCATTTGAAGGGATGTGACTACTGTGAGTTCCATGGAAGAGATGGACACCATATTGAGGATTGCATTGAGTTTTGCGAAAAGATTGCAAAAATGTTGAGAATGGGAGAATTGAGGATTGAACCCATGGAGAGCAGGGGTGATGTGAGTATGATGGAAGGTCAAGATGAGATGACAGGAGTATGTAGGGTCCAACAAACAGCTAATGGGCTCCCAAGGCTAATCTTGGTTAAACCATCCTGCACAAAAAAGAATCACAATGCCATGCCTTATAATTATGGTTATGCCTCCAACGTTCAAGCTCCTCTTCCTTTGTTCCAGACCAAGATAAGTGGTTTGACCAGGAGTGGTCGTTGCTTTACGCCTGAGGAGTTGAAGAAGGCAAAGGGTAAAGAAGTGGTAGATCTGGACAAAGCACTAGAAGTTAATAAGCCGGTAACGGAAGAGGAGTCGAATGAATTCTTGAAGTTGATCAAGCATAGAGAATATTGCGTAGTAGATCAACTAAAAAAGACTCTAGCTAGGATCTCCCTTATGTCCTTGATACTCAGCTTTGAGTCGCTTTGAAACACCTTGCAAAAGGTATTGAATGAGGCATATGTACCCCAAGACATTGAACATAAAACCATGGAGCATCTAGTGGGGAGGATCCATGCAACTAATTACCTGTACTTCACGGCTGATGAGCTTGATGCTGAAGGTACCGGACATAACAAGCCCTTATACATTACGGTTAGGTGCAAGGACTTCCTCATAGGAAAAGTACTCGTCGATAATGGCTCGGCCCTTAACGTGTTGCCAAAGCACATTCTGGAGAAAATGTCGATCGATGAATCTCATATGAAGTCGAGTACTATGATGGCCAGAGCGTATGATGGCTCACCTAGGCCAATAATTGGGACTTTAGAAATGGAGCTATGTGGGACCAAAAATGTTCCTAGTGACACTTCAGGTTATGGATGTCCACCCTTCCTATAGTATGTTGTTGGGAAGACCTTGGATTCATGCAGCGGGGGTAGTAGCTTCGTCATTGCACCAATGCCTGAAGTATGTCATGAATGGGATGTTGGTAACTGTCAAGGCCGAGGAGACAATATCCATGATAAAGAATGTGGTTGTGCCTTTTATCGAAGCAGATGATTGCAATGATAACAATATGCACGCTTTTGAGATTGTGAACACTGACTGGGTGCCGGAGAACACAGTACTGAGAAGGCCAAGGATCTCAGAAGCAGCAAGGATGGCAAGTCTATGCGTTTTGGACCGTGGGATCCCATTTCAGTATAAACTTATTAACGGGATACTAGAAGGGGTTAATCCGGCAAGGATGAAAAGTGCTGATCAAAGATTTGGGCTAGGGTATCAACCTAACCAAGAGGATTATCGGTGGGCTGCTGGTCGGAGAAGGGCAAGAAGGATGGCACGTCAAAAAAATCCACGCGCGGCATCGGCTGGCGATTTTTTCTCGTTGTTGCGTTTGCTTTGAATTCGTTCGTTAGAGTCGCCACCTAGTAATTCATTGAGGGCTACTAGGAAACCTGATGTACTGGTCTTGTTAGAGATTGCGGGTAAGGGACTGGTTGTGGTTAGGGAAGGTATTAGCACACCTAACGCACCCTACCTGAAGTAAGCTGCTTTGTGTTCTAATGTGATTTGAAAATTTAAAATATTAATTAAATTCTAAGGCTTGAATAAACCAGTTATTAAATCCCCGAATATATGTAGAAACTTGTCCTTACATTTTCGTGGAAAATACAACTTGATTTTATTTGTCCTTGAGATATTTAACCATATTTAAATTAACAATTAACTCTTTTTGTCCTTTTTTTTATTTTTATAATTCAATAACATAAATAAAAAAATACAAACACACATTCACTTTTACTCTATTTGTTTCCTTTCCTTTCTTTTCTTTTCTTTTACATCCACAATACAACAAAATACAAATGTAAAACAAATAAACAAAACATTAAATAATTCAAATTTACAAAATAGTCCCCCAAAACTCCAGGAATTGCAGAGGAACCCGTCTGGAATTGCAGCAACAGTGTTGGAACAGTGGCGGCGCATCTTCCCACGCGCCGCCCTGAAATTCAGGCAACGTGAGGGGGCTGTAATGGCTTCCTCCCCTCTTCAATCTCCTGCTGCCCGTCACCTGCAAAACAAACCCAACACACAACAGTAATTGATTTTAGTTTTTGTTTTAGATCTGTTTTTATTTCTTTTTCTGCCCGTTGCTTTTAGATTTGTAATCAATTCGTTCTCCTTCTGGTGGTTGTTCCTTCGTTCTTCAGATGGCGGAGTGTTTAGTGCAGCCGAGAGAGGGAAGTGGATAGCTGTTGTGGTGTCGGTGGGGAGAGGTCAGATGGTTCGGTCTGAGCTGGCCGGTTGACAGACGGCGGCCTTGGGTGCAGGGGAAGGGAACGACTGGGATGGAGAGTGACGATCTGTGCGCAGTGGAGGAGCTGTTGTGGTGTCGTCTTTGCTGCGGGAGGCAGGACACGGGCAGATCTGTTGAGGATAAGAAAACGAGGTTGTTGTTGGGAGAAGGAGACGCCGCTGCACGGGGAGAGGGACGTCGTGGCCGACAGTGAGGGGGCAGACGAGGTCTATGCTGCTGGGTCTCCAGTGATGGCAGCACTGTTGTGGCTGGTCGCCGAAGATGAAGAAGAGAGTGTCGGTTGACGGAGAAGGTGCTGGAAGTCAGATCGTCCAGGGAGAGAGAGGAGAACACAGGGGCTATGCCGGTTTTAGCTAGAGGCCGGCTGAGGGAGAAGCTGAAAATCCAAAGTCCCAAAAGCAGGGGTTTCTCTTGATTTCTTTCTCAAGGGAGGGACTCTGTTATGTAGGGAAGGTGGTGGCAGCTTGTTGGCTGCGGCTTTCGGTTTGAGAAAAGAAAATGGAGAGGCGTTGGGCGGAGAGAACTGGTCCAAGCTGGGGAAGAAAAAAGGAGAAAAAATGAGGGTTGTGTCGATGTCTCTGTGTTGATGAATGGAGGGGAGAACCGGTTGTGGTGGCTGAGTAAAAAAAAATGAAAACCAGCGGGGGGACCTGTGAAGGGGCTGAGAAGAAGGGAAAAAATCTGATGATGGGGGGTGGCGGCCGGTTCTTGTGAGGGGAGAAAAAAATTAGGCTCTTAGGGTTTTGTTTTGTTTTGTGTTGTCTCCCCCTCAAATATCAAAATTGCCCCCCCTGAATGTGTTGAGGAACCAGTATTTATAGGCAAAATGTTGCTAGGTTTTTCAACTTGGTCCCTCAACTTCTTTCTTTTTTGTAAATTTTGATTTTTCTTATTTTTTTTTTGTATTTTTTTAAAAACGAGCAATATCAACGTCGACTCAATGAGGAAAATCAATGATTTTAAAAATGACGTGTGAAAAGTTGAACGCGTTCAAAAGACCCTTAAAAAATTTAAATTCTTTTTTTAGACGACGTTGAAAATGCTAAAATGACACGAATATATTAAAAAACATATTTTTTTGGATTTTCATTGTTTTTCTCTATTTTTGGAAGTTTTTGAAAATATATCAAAAACATGGGTCAAAAATTGGGTAGCAACACCTTTTATAGAAGCAGATGATTGCAAGGATAACAATATCCACGCTTTTGAGATTGTGAACACCGAGTGGGTGCCGGAGAACACAGTACTGAGAAGGCCAAGGATCTCAGAAGCAGCAAGGATGGCAAGTCTATTCTTTTTGGACCGCGGGATCCCATTTCAGTATAACCTTATTAACGGGATACTAGAAGGGGTTAATCCGGCAAGGATGAAAAGTGCTGATCAAAGATTTGGGTTAGGGTATCAACCTAACCAAGAGGATTATCGGTGGGCTGCTGGTCAGAGAAGGGCAAGAAGGATGGCTAGAATTAAAGGAAGAGAGCCTAAAGAAGAAAAGCTAGAAATCCCTCCCCTTAGCGTATCATTCCCAAAAGCTACATACATAATGCATCATGATAAAGGAGCTGAAAGCCTTGGTCAAGAACTGGCAAATATGAGCATAAACACCTTGGAGGAAAATGAGGAGGAAGGAGATGACATGAAAGTAGTAGCGGGAAAAGGAGATGAAGCACTGCCACAACTGACGATCCATACACTAGAAGAAGTCTCCGCCAAGACCTTTGTGCGCAAGTTGGCTCAGGATGAGAAGTTTCAGAACTGGGTGACCCATGAAGCTCCAGTAGTTTTCAAAATGTAAACCAACATTGTTTCCCTTAACATGCTTTTGTCATTGCTTATGTTTGCTTTTATTTCCTCTAGTTGACAATCAAGGCTCATGATGTCAGCTAGATTTTGTGTTTGTCATTGAGCCCACCTCTTCTTTAAATAAATGATGAGATCATGCACTTTTCAAAATTGTTTTTTATGCATTTACACCAAGCACTTCCTGCTTTCAGGAATCCTAAAAGCGGATCTCCTACAACATCACATACATTTAGCATCAAGAATAAATGGCCAAACTTGAACGAGCCTGTGATAGCTATGGAAGAAAAAGAGTGGGATGAAAGCAATATCAGTGAATTCACCAGGCTAGTAGAACAACAGGATCAGACTTGGAAGCCAGCCGCCGAGGAACTCGAAACCATCAATGTGGGCAGTGATCAGCTCAAGAAAGAGTTGAAAATAGGTACCTTAATTACTTCTAAACAAAGGACAAAGATGATCGCCCTATTGCAAGAATATTCAGATGTCTTTGCTTGGTCCTATGAAGACATGCCTGGTTTGGATACAAATATTGTAGTACACAAGATACCATTGGAAGAAGGTTGTAAGCCAGTCAAGCAGAAGTTGAGGAGCGCCCATCCGGATGTCTGGATCAAGGTCAAGACAGAACTCGAGAAGCAATGGGATGCTGGCTTTCTAGAAGTAGTTAGATATCCACAATGGGTATCTAACATTGTTGTGGTGCCTAAGAAGGAGGGGAAGATTAGAGTTTGTGTGGATTTTCGGAATTTGAATAGAGCTAGCCCTAAGGATGATTTCCCTCTACCACACTGTTGTTACCCAAATTTTGACCCACCTTTTTAATAAATTTTTTCGAAAAATCCAAAAATAGTGAAAAAAAAAAAAAAAAAAAATATATGTTTTTAATATATTTGCAATGTTTTTAGCATTTTCAACGTCTTCTAAAAAGAATTTTAATTTTCAATTGTTTTTTCTAACGCGTTCGACTTTTCACGCGTCATTTTAAAATAATTATTTTTCTCATAGAATTGATGTTGATTTTGCTCATTTTTAAAAAAAATACAAGAAAAAAACAAGAAAAAACAAAATTTACAAAAAAAAGAAAGTTGAGGGACCAATTTTGATACCCGGGCAACTTTTACCTATAAATATGGGTTGAAAACTCAAATGAAGGGGGGGGGGTCATTTGGTAATTTTGAAGAGAGGAAACAAAAAAAAAGAGAACCCTAAAAATCTGACTTTGCTTCTTCTCTACCAAAAGAAAAAGGCAGCAGCAGCCCCCCGGACCTTCATTTTTTTTTTCTCCAACCGGCGGCCAGCCCCCCCCTCACCGGCCAAACACACAGCTCCCCCCTTCAGCCGGTTCTCCCTCTCTCGAGGTCGCCTCCTCTTTTCCTCACCAGACCAACCCATCTTCTTCCCCCCCTCACCGGCCACACGGCAAGCCCACGGTCGCCACATCTTCCTCTCGGCTGCGGTCTCCCTTTTCTTCTTCTCCATCAGCGACCAAACCAGGTCCTCCCTCCATCCGAAGCTTCCCCCTCAGCAGCCTCTTCTTCGGTGGTTCCTTCAACAGCAACGATGAAGTAGCACTGAGAGCCAGCCGTCCACAGCTCAACCAAGCACAGCGGCGACACCCACCACTCCACCGTCGCCTGAAACAGAGAAGAAGAAGCAAGAACGAATTGGACAAGAAGAAGCAAAATCCGAAGCAGATTTGAAGAAGAGAAGCAGATCTAAAATTTTTTAATTAAAATCAACTGTCATTTGAGTTTCTTGGATTTGCAGGTGGTGAGTTTTCTCACGGGCAGCAGGAGATTGAAGAGGGGAAGAAGGCGATCCAGAACCCCCTGCTGTTGGATTTTTTTTCTGGTAGGGGCGCGTGGATCCACGCGCCGCCAGTGGCGGTGGTGCGTGAGATCCACGCGCCGCCGGTGTTCATGCGCCCAGAAATCCGGCTGGCACTGTTCCGGAGGTGCAGAAGTTGTTTCTAGATTGTTTAGGGGCTGTTTTGTAATTTAAAATTTTTTTGATGTATTTTTTTTTATTTGGTTTTGAATTTTTTATTTTGCATTATGTAAATGTGGATGTAAAAGAAAAAAGAAAAAAGAAAAGAAAGAGAAAGTGATAAATAAAAAAAAAAAGAAAAAGAAATGTTTGTGTGTGCTTGTATTTTTTTCAATTTTGCTTAATATCGGTATGTATTTTACATCGTAAAAATATAAATTCTGTATTAAAATACCCGGTTTTCGCCATGGAAAAAGCCATTTTAATCCTACATTGGGTCAATTTCTGTTTGTAAAATGCACTGTTCACAATGTTGGATAGAAAGAACCATGGATATACCCACTGTTCACACGGCACTGTTCACCCGGTACTGTTCTGAAAGAAAAAAATCAAAACATATTTTTTTCAGCATTTTATAACTTTTTTGCGACGTTTTTATGTCATTTTTATTAATATGTCATTTTTATGTCGTTTTTATGTCATTGAATAAAAAAAAAATGAATTTAATTTATATGCACAAATATCTAAAGGACAGATAAAAATCATGTTGAATTTTCCATGGAAATGTAGAATATGTATCTACATATAGTATGGAAAAGTAATAACTGATGTATGAAAGCCTTAGAATTGGGCTAAAATTTTATTTTTAATATCACATCAAGTCCACGAAGCTTGAAAGTGAATGTGGTGTGTATTTTTGTTTATGAATGTTTTTTTTATGATAAAATTGCAAGAATAAAGAAGAATTTAATATTTTGATTTAATCACGGATAAAGAATCATGAACGTACATGTAAGTTGTATTTTCTAAAATTCGATGAAAGAACAGAATTTTTAAAACTTCTTTAACTCATCAAGTCCACAAAGCAGCTTACCTCAGGTAGGGTGCGTTAGGGGTGCTAGTACCTTCCCTAACCACAACCAGTCCCTTACCCGCGATCTCTGACAAGACCAGTACATCAGGTTTCCTAGTAGCCCTCAATGAATTACTAGGTGGCGACTCCAAAGAACCAAATCAGCAAAACAGAACGAATAATCGCCAGTCGATGCCGCGCGCTGATTTTTTTGGGGTGCGACAGAATGGCGACTCCACTGGGGACGGTATTGTTTTCAACATTATTGGACTAAGCTTTGTATATTTGATGTGTATGTTTTTGCATTTTTTGTGTTTTTTATTTTTGTTTCATGCATGCATTTTGTAGAATTATCTCATGCATCACATAATTAATTTTTTAAAACACACACAAGCTTCAGGTTAAGAGGGGGACTAGCAGCTTACCTTACGACTTTTAGTCAAGGTTTAAGTTTGTGTAAACCCCAACTCTTCGTTGAGTGCTTAGACTGGTAATAGTTGGACACGTGCCATCTCACTGCCTACAAGCCCTCATATTGCCTCCACGAGGGCGATCACCGGGACAACGAGAGTCATTTTTTAGAGACCAAATAGCAAACCTACCTTTTGTCTCACTTAAAAAGATTAGAACCTGCCTGTAGGATGTATGCTCCGTAAATATTTGTTTTGCATCCGAGCAAGCCCTTCTTGAAGCATCTTGAACTCCAGACTTATGGGTGACACAATGATCGTCGCTCAGAAAATTTTCATTGTAGAGTTTGTGCAAGAATCAAGATTCTTGTTTCATCATACAAGAGTTGCGACCATATGTCACCCCTCGAAGGGCGAGTTCGTCATATAGATTACATATTCATACATTTATCATGCATGTACCGGGTTGAAAGGTAGGTCCCCCGCACAAGCTGTGCTGTACGTGATTTGAAAAGATGAGGGAAGTGAACAAAGGAGTTGAGAGCATCAAAGGTGAAACAGCTAAGACTCAGATTTGCTTGAACAAGTGTTGAGTATTTAAATGGAAAGAGAATGTCTGCACAGTCTTCTGTGGGAACACTGCTTGTCCACGTCCAATTGAAGCTGCCTCTCCTTTTCAGTCATGAACAACATCAATAATGCCTTCAGTCATCAACTAATGACAACTCTAGTTCTTGTCCAGTTGCACTGTTAAGTTTTCATTGCCTCCACATCATCTAATGGAACCAAACAACTACTAGCATCTTGTACATGGTGCATTAGTCTGCTTTGAAGTTACCCCAATTATGAGCTCAATTTCAGTCAGCAGCACAAGATGTTGGTCCGAAAAACCATGATCATACACTGAACTTCTACGTGGTAGAGCTCTCTTTGTAGAGATTTATTTATGGATCTGCCAATGGGAAATGCAAAAGGGGATGTATTAATTTCATATGCTTTGAAACTTTTTTTCCCACCAGTGGCACGAGCAAAACATTGTACTAGGCAGAGGAGTCAGGCCTGGTCTGAAAATATTAGTCGTCGAACTTCAACATGACAGAGCTCTCTCTACAAAAATCTGTTTATGATGCTGCAAGTTGAGAGTGCAAGAGAGGATTTACTAATTGCATATGCTACAAATATTTCTCTCATCAGTTTCAGCACGAAGAAACTGTAGCATGTTGAAGAGCCAGATTTGGTTTGAAAAACATTGAGCAGACATCAAAATTCAACGTAGCAGAGCTCTCTCGGCAGGAATTTGTTTGTGGATCCGCAAGTGGGAAATCCAAGAAGGAATACAGTAGTTTCAGATCATCTATGATTTTCCTCCAACAGTGTCAGTAGTAAAACGCAAAAGTAGAGAGAAGAGACATGCCTAGACTGAAAAATATGAAGAAGACTGAAACTTCCACAGAGCAGAACTCCCTCTATTGGTGCTTGTTTGCTGCACCGTTCAAAGAGGAATCGAAGAAGAAATAGAGGAGATTCATGTTCATCATTCCCATAGATTCTCTTTCCCATAGAAGAGATAAGGCATGATTCCACGTGGCGGTAGTGGCGATACTACAAGTTTCTGGGCGCTGCCAAGATTACCAAGCTGTGGAAAGTTTTCTAACAATCCTCAACCAACCACAACAACATTGGAAGATTGAAATGATGTTGTGAGAATTTGCCGAAGAATTGAACAAGCTATGAAGAGAGGAAAGATTGAAGGATCTGCCATGGATTCCAGAACAATGATGAGAGGTGAATCAGGAGATGACTTTGATAGTGTGCAACCTTAATTATGTGGTCTAGCCAGGTCTCACGGTAGCATCAATTGCTCAAATGTCTTTGCCAAGATTGACATTCCTCTGCCACTTAAGTTTGTCGACCAGCATCTGCCAGATTCCAGAATTTTGCGTGACTCCGAAAAATCCCATGCAACCACCATTTTCTGGGTGGTTTATTTCCAGACAAGAGATGTGATGTCATGATGGGGTCCTCAACCATTTCAATTGAGCAATTGCAAGAATTTCAAGAAGCGAGTCTGAAAGTTGGTGAGAAAGGGACAAGTGGAGCTTGCAAATGAAGGTGTCATTGGCTATATTGTTCCCCGAACATCATCAGAATGACATGTGATCGAAAATGCTTGGCAAAACACAGATATTGCTAGAAAAGCTTATTCAAGAATGGTCATGAATAGTCAATCATATTGTTATGGAATTCTGCATTTTGTTTTGGGATCACATCTCATCCTTCAACGAAACATGTCTTGCTTTTGTCTTTTTGGTTGTGTTGAAATCAACAGATGTTTAGCATTTTATTCTGACAAAATATTTTGATCAAACTCCAACATGCGATAAAGGTTAATCAATCTGGAAGATTAAAAGTGTTTTGATTACAGAAATGACTTGATGTTTGAAAATGATATGAGGTGACTAAACAATTTTGAACTCATACCTCCTGAAACTGAACCACACATCATATAGCTAAGTTTTAGCAGTATGCATAATGACATGTAGTGGATTCAGTAGTTATGGACTCGTGAATCATGATTCTTACAAGTCCCAATCATTACACTGGATGGGGTCAAAATTTATCGGTTCTAACCGACCTTGCTTGAAATGAGAAAAGGCCATCTTTGATATCCTTTCACTTTCTAAAGATTATATCCCTTGTAGTCCCATTTTGAGCCTAGTGAAATATTTTCTTTCAAAAAGAAACCCTGACTAGGATCATACCCCACACTAGGGGCAGATGAGAGATATGTTGGAGACATTGATTTTTTCAAAGGATAAAAGAATGAGCGAACATGGTCAAGAACCTCAGCAAAAGAATAAGGCTTAGAACAAAGGTCCAATGATTGAGAGAGAGCTAAAAGAAAGCACATAGACTAGGGGCATATAAGAGGATTTTGAGGAAGGCTATGAAAAAAAAAAAAAAAAAGAATGAAAAAAAAAGGAAGTTGAAATTGCTTTCACTTAAATACAAGTCAAAAATAAAGGAAGGGGAACGCCTATCAAGACTATGAAGAGAAAAATAAATTTCAATCAAGAAAAGACACAACAAAAGTCAATACTAGAAAAAGACTAAGGTGTAAACGTGACTTTTGGTATCCATTATAAAGTCTGATGTTATCAGATGATTAAGGTTGATTATTCATCAAGGAAAGGTGGATTTGCATTATGACTTATGTTAAGAAAAGTCTGAACTTTGAGGTTAACAAGGTTATATGTCGTTTCCTCTACAAAGACAATAATAGAAAGAAGTTGATGAATAGTGGATATTGATCCTAGGTCTTTGAAACCCTCAAACACTTTTTGAGCCTTTGAAATTCCTTTCTTTCATAGCCATGAACCATAGCCTGCATTACGTGCTTTTAAAAGCCCTTTTTAATCAAGCAAGCAATTTGAACCGATAAATGGCGCTCTCAAAACTTGAAGAGCTTTTCCATAAGGGTCGTGACTTCATGAATTAAGCTACTGGTTATTATGCATGTTGATAAAATAAATGCTAAGAAAAGAAACAACATTTCTTGATAAAGCCTGAGCATCTTATTTTTAAAATTCATAAAAATGTCACCTCATCACAGACCATCAAAAGATATACCCAAAACCAGAGTTTAAAGTGGATAGAAAGAACCATGGAAAAAGCCATTTTAATCCTACATTGGGTCAATTTCTGTTTGTAAAATGCACTGTTCACAATGTTGGATAGAAAGAACCATGGATATACCCACTGTTCACACGGCACTGTTCACCCGGTACTGTTCTGAAAGAAAAAAATCAAAACATATTTTTTTCAGCATTTTATAACTTTTCTGCGACGTTTTTATGTCATTTTTATTAATATGTCATTTTTATGTCGTTTTTATGTCATTGAATAAAAAAAAAATGAATTTAATTTATATGCACAAATATCTAAAGGACAGATAAAAATCATGTTGAATTTTCCATGGAAATGTAGAATATGTATCTACATATAGTCTGGAAAAGTAATAACTGATGTATCAAAGCCTTAGAATTGGGCTAAAATTTTATTTTTAATATCACATCAAGTCCACGAAGCTTGAAAGTGAATGTGGTGTGTATTTTTGTTTATGAATGTTTTTTTTATGATAAAATTGCAAGAATAAAGAAGAATTTAATATTTTGATTTAATCACGGATAAAGAATCATGAACTTACATGTAAGTTGTATTTTCTAAAATTCGATGAAAGAACAGAATTTTTAAAACTTCTTTAACTCATCAAGTCCACAAAGCAGCTTACCTCAGGTAGGGTGCGTTAGGGGTGCTAGTACCTTCCCTAACCACAACTAGTCCCTTACCTGCGATCTCTGACAAGACCAGTACATCAGGTTTCCTAGTAGCCCTCAATGAATTACTAGGTGGCGACTCCAAAGAACTAAATCAGCAAAACAGAACGAATAATCGCCAGCCGATGCCGCGCGCTGATTTTTTTGGGGTGCGACACACACATAGATGTTTTAGTGGATAACGTTGCCCGAAGTTCCACTTATTCTTTTATGGATGGTTTTTCAGGATACAACCAGATAAAAATAGCTCTAGAGGATAAGGCGAAAACAACTTTTGTCACACCTTGGGGGACCTACTGCTACAAGGTCATGCCATTTGGTTTAAAGAATGCAGGAGCAACATATCAAAGAGCAATGGTGACTCTATTCCACGACATGATGCACAAGGAAATCAAGGTGTATGTAGATGATATGATTGCTACGTCTAAAAAGGGACAAGATCATGTTGAGGTCTTAAGGAAGTTATTTGAGAGGTTGAGGAAGTATGAACTAAGGCTTAATCCTGCAAAATGTTCATTCGGAGTTAAATCGGGCAAGCTATTAGGATTTGTGGTAAGTGATAGAGGTATAGAGGTGGATCTAGATAAAATAAGGGTCATCCAAGCTATGTCATCCCCTAAGACAGAGAAAGAAGTAAGAGGATTCTTGGGAAGGTTAAACTACATTGCTCGGTTTATAGCTCAGCTAACAACAACATGTGAACCCATATTCCGACTACTAAGGAAAAAGAATCCTGGAACCTGGAATGAGGAATGTGAGGAGGCATTCAATAAAATCAAGCATTATTTACAAAATCCACCTTTACTGGTTCCTCCAGTATCGGGAAAACCTCTGGTATTATATCTAACGGTAACCGAAGCAGCCATGGGATGTGTATTAGGTCAGCATGACGAAACCAGAAGGAAGGAAAGAGCTATTTATTACTTAAGTAAGAAATTCACTGAATGTGAGTCCAGATACACCGAGATAGAAAGGCTCTGTTGTGCGCTGGTGTGGACAGCAAAGAGATTACGACATTATATGTTATACTATACCACTTGGTTGATTTCAAAAGTGGATCCTTTGAGGTATATTTGTAACAAGCCCTTTCTCTCAAGCCAAATTGCAAGGTGGCAAGTTTTATTGGCAGAATATGACATAGTGTATATGACGAGGAAAGCTGTAAAAGGAAGTGCAATTGCGGACCATCTAGCTGATAATGCTGTTGAAGATTACGAACCTTTGGACTTTGATTTCCCAGATGAAGATATATTGTCAATAGAAAAAGAATAAGAGAAGACAGATTGGTGGACCATGTTTTTTGACGGGGTAGTGAATGTATATGGTAACGGGGCCGGCGCGGTAATAATCTCTCCTAATAAGAAACAATATCCAGTTTTGGTGAAACTGCATTTTGAGTGCACCAACAATACAGCTGAGTATGAAGCGTGTATCCTCGGTTTAGAAGCAGCATTGGAGCTGAAGATAAAGAAGATAGATGTTTATGGGGATTCAATGTTGATTATCTGCCAGGTTAAAGGGGAATGGCAGACCAAAGAGGAAAAGTTGAGGTCGTACCAGAAATACCTATCCACGCTAGCAAAGGAATTTGAAGAAATTAGATTCACCCATCTAGGAAGAGAGGGGAACCATTTTACGGATGCTTTGGCCACGCTAGCTGCTATGAGCACCATTGATCTCAAGTGTAAGGTACAACCGGTACACATTGACATTAGAAATGACCCAGCTCACTGTTGTTTAGTTGAAGGAGAGATAGACGGACAACCTTGGTATTACGATATCAAGAATCTTGTGCAAAATCATGAATATCCGGTGGGAGCTTCTAAAACGGATAAGAAAACCTTGAGAAGGTTGGCTATAGACTTCTATTTAGATGGAGAGATTTTATATAAAAGGTCATTTGATGGAACCCTGCTAAGGTGTTTGAATGAGGCAGATGCTAGAAAGGCATTACGAGAGGTCCATGAGGGGATTTGCTCGACCCATGCTAGCGGGCATATGATAGCAAGGAAAATTCAAAGGGCTGGTTATTTTTGGATGACACTGGAGAAAGATTGTATCGACTATGTCAGGAAGTGTCACAAGTGTCAAGTTTACAGTGATAAGGTCAATACACCTCCAGCTCCTCTGTTTAATCTAATATCTCCATGGCCATTTGCAATGTGGGGAATTGACGTGATCGGTCCTATTAACCCAAAAGCTAGCAATGGTTATAGATTCATCCTCGTAGCTATTGACTACTTCACAAAATGGGTGGAAGCTAATTCGTATGCCCACGCAACACAGAAGGTAGTCAAGAAGTTTGTAGAAAAGGATTTGATTTGTCAATATGGTCCTCCGGAAAAGATAGTGACAGATAATGCATAGAATTTCAATGGCAAAATGATAGTAGAGCTGTGTACTAAATGGAAAATCAAGCATTCGAATTCCTCACCATACCGACCAAAAATGAATGGCGCAGTAGAAGCCGCCAACAAGAACATCAAAAAGATTATTCAGAAAATGGTAGTCACATATAGAGATTGGCATGAGATGTTGTCGTTTGCTCTTCATGCGTACCACACTACAGTCAGGTCCTCGATAAGGACTACCCCATATTCTCTGGTGTACGGTATGGAGGCGGTGATGCCTTTGGAAGTGGAAATCCCGTCATTAAGAGTGTTGATGGATTCCGAATTAGAAGAGGCCGAGTGGGCCAAAGTGAGATATGAGCAACTGAACCTGATCAGTGAAAAGAGGATGGCTGCAATATGCCATCACCAACTTTACCAGAAACGAATGGCCAAGGCATATGATAAAAAGGTTAGACCGCGGTTGTTTCAAGAAGGGGATCTAGTATTGAAGAAAATATTGTCGTTACCCGGAGACGATCAAAGCAAATGGGCACCAAATTACGAGGGTCCTTATATAGTAAAGAAGGCATTCTCAGGAGGAGCGCTGAAGTTGGCTAGAATGGATGGGGAAGACCTAGCTCGACCTGTGAATTCTAACTCTGTGAAAAGATATTATGCTTGATGTATGCTCCTAAATCAATAAAGCGAAGTTTGGCCATCAATTTCTTTCTTATTTCATTACATTGATCTCACAACGCTCAATTTATTTTCTAGAATGAAGAATCTTAAAAGGGTGGAAGAGAAGAGAAGAAAGATAATAATAGAGTTTGTCAATCCTAATAGTGCATTGTTTTTGAAAAAAAAAAATTAAAAAAGGAAAAAAATGATTTTCATTATCTCATCACTCACTAAAAGATTTATCATCGGTGGAATGAATTTCTTTATATAAAACCCAGACTAGGATCACATCCCCACATTGGGGGCAATAAGGAATGTTTCATGAAAAGTTTTACGTGTTTGAAACTGGACGGAAGCCCATAGATTTGAAAACCAAGCTAAAGCATTTGACAAAAGCATGACAAAGAAGGCAATAACAAGTCTTACATTTTGAAAAAATAGCTACTTGTAAAAAGTCGAAGACTTCTTCTCAAAGATATCATAGGTAAAAAAGGGAGGCAGCACGAGAAATGAAAACAGCATACGACTTCAAAAGCAAGCTCATGGCAAGAGGGAGCTTCATGAAATAGAAGAAGATGATGGGACCTATGTTTCAAAACTAGGTATGAATGCATGGATGGCATCTAATCGTAAATCATTGCTGGTATGTTTTTGGATTGTTATAGGAGGAGTCCTTAGTGTAATCCAACAAGATTGTGGACGAAGAAAGAATCATTGAGTTGATGATAGCAAAGAATCATGGTTTTGATTCTGGGAATAAATGAGAAGAACCTATTAAAAAATTTAAAAAAGAAAAAAAAATGAAAGTTTGAAACCCTGCCATCAAGAAGAACGACATCGAATCAACTTTGGTAAAAGGGAATCGCCAGATGGGATTCCAAGTTGATTGAGCTACAGGAGATCGCCAGAAGGGATCTCGTATTTCGATATTGGTTAGAGGAGGTCACCAGAAGGGACCTCATATTTCAGCTTTGGTTAAAAGGAATGGCCAGATGGGATTCCAAGTTGATTGGGTAAAGGAGATCGCTAGAAGGGATATCGTATTTCGATATTGGTCAAACGAGGTCGCTAGAAGGGACCTCATATTTCAGCATTGGTTAAAAGGAATCGCCAGATGGGATTCCAAGTTGAGTGGTTAAAGGAGATCGCCAGAAGGGATCTCGTATTTCGATATTGGTCAAAGGAGGTCGCCAGAAGGGACCTCATATTTCAGTTTTGGTTAAAAGGAATCACCAGATGGGATTCCAAGTTGACTGGTTAAAGCAGATCGCCAGAAGGGATCTCGTATTTCGATATTGGTCAAAGGAGGTCACCAGAAGGGACCTCATATTTCATTTTGGTTAAAGTGAATCGCCAGATGGGATTCCAAGTTGATTGAGCTATAATTATAGGTTTTTGCTTGAAGAAGATCGCCAGAAGGGATCTCGTATTTCGATATTGGTCAAAGGAGGTCACCAGAAGGGACCTCATATTTCATTTTGGTTAAAGTGAATCGCCAGATGGGATTCCAAGTTGATTGAGCTATAATTATAGGTTTTTGCTTGAAGAAGATCGCCAGAAGGGATCTCGTATTTCGATATCGAGGAGGTCGTTATAAGGGACCTCATATTTCATTTTGGTTAAAGGGAATCGCCAGATGGGATTCCAAGTTGAGTAAGCTACAATTACAGATTTTTTGGTTTTGGTTAAAGGAGGTCGCCAGAAGGGATCTCAGGTTAACCCAACCGTAATAACGATGTTAGCTTTGGCTAAGGGAAATCGCCATATGGGATTTCAGGTTGGCCAAACTACATATATAGATATTTTTAGTTAAAAGAGATCGCCAAAAGGGATCTCGGATGGAATTCCATGTTAATCAAAATGAAGTTAGAATTCAAAGGATCGCCAGATAGGGATCTCGAGATGACTAAATTTTGATTATAGTTTTTTTGGGCTGAGGAGGATTGCTGTAAAGACAAAGTTTCAGATCGATCAAGCTTCGACTAGATCAGTTTCGGGAGTTCAGTTTGGTTTATCTTTATAAAACTTACTGCGCAAAACCCTTGCTTCGTAAGCATTATAAAGAGGGAGCATCTGTTGTAACCCATTTTTGGGTCCCCACACAAAAATAAAATAAAAAATGAAAATGAAAATGAAAATAAATAAAATATAATGATAATAATAAATAATAAAATAAATAAAATATAATAATAATAATAATAATACATAAATAAATATATAGCCGGAAGAAATTAAAAAAATAATAGGAGGCGGGAGCGCTCAGGAAATGATGATAAAAATTAATTAAGGAGGATAAAAATACAAAGATTAAAAATTTTGATAGTATGATAAGAGCCTATTGGAAAAGAAAATTCAATTTGAAGAGAAAAGTTCAAAATTGGATGTTTGTGGACTTAATTGGATTTTCTTGCAAGTTTAATTGAATTTATAGAGGGTTTGTGACACGACCAAAAGATTTATTGCAAGTAATAAATAACCCGGCAAGACCGGGGTCGAACCACAGAGAGGTTAATTGTATAAGTTATAAATAACAATACAAAAACAACAAAAAAAATAACAAAAATAACAACAATAATAATAACAATAATAGTAGTAATAATAATAATAATAATAATAATAATAATAATAATACTCAGTACATGGCGTTGTTATACCTGAGAATGATCTAAAAGATCGAGTCACAGGTTTCCAACCTATATACTGAGTTTATAAAAAGATCAAAGAGATATATTATATAATATAAACAGATTTCTGATGCGAATGAACAAGGCAAGACCAACAATGTCAAGATCCTTGATCAAACACAGAGCATACTTAACATACATAAAATATAACAAGAATGTAAATAATAATAATAATAATAATAGTAATAGTAATAGTAATAATAGTAATAATATTATTAATAATAAAAAGAAGAAGAGGAAGAAATTAATGAGAACTTTGAGATAGAAGATTAATGTAAGGATTAAACAATGATAAAAACAAATGTCAAGGTTAGAGGATCCACCAATGGTATTTCAAACAAGTATAGTATAAACTCTTATTACTCAATTTGGAAACCACACACGAAGGAGGTTCCAATCGGATGATTTGTCATTAATAGCTCATTATAAATTATTAACATGATCATATTAATTATTTTATTTACATAACACCACACTTTTAAATATTGTCAAGAATTCATGATGTTAACTGATGTTAACAACAAATCAAGTTCCTTTCATAGCCCAGGTGTAGGTAATACCATACGGCTGGGCTATGAGAGTGCCAAGCATTTGTTGTACCAAGTGTTATACTACACAAATCTAGATTAACCATTTAACAAGCAAGGTATTAAGAATTAGTAAAATAAAAAGATAAGACATGTTAATATTAAACATTAAAGTCCATGTTGAGTTTACATTATACTTGTTTTTACACCATTAGTGTAACCTTTTCACCTTGACATAATAAACTTAGCTAAACATAATGAAGAAGAGAAACATAAATAAACAAAACAAGAACATAAATAAGATACAAGTTAACTAAGGAAAGGAAATGAAATGAAAAGCATAAACAATAAATTAATAAAAGCAAAACTTAAGAATTACAAAAAATATAAAGAGAGAAATAAAGAGCATGAACTTGATATGAACAACCAAGCCCCTAAATTCATGGCAAATGCCTCCTTTTATAGGCTAAAATTCGGAATTATTGATTTGATGACTAATTATTAAGTGGGTGGCCAACTTTTGACTTTGTGAAAATCCTTATCTTCTTGTGTGAATAAAACGAAAATTTTAGCATCAGAACTGGGTCCACTTGAAAGCATGAAAGTTGTAGGAAATTGACTCAGCTTTCCAGGAAAAAAAACTGGAGGTGATTTGGACTTCTAAAACTTCAGATATGGGCCAAACATTGAACAGTATTTGGGCTGCAGGATAGATTCGGACTTCTCCGTTGTTGCTATAATTTGGACTTGGAAACGGCCTTCTTAGATCTTGATGAAAACATGAAAGTTGTAGGCCTATGTCTTACTGAATCTGTGTAAAAATTTGAGGTCATTTGGACATCTAGAACTCGAGATATGACCCAAACACCGAATAGTGTTCCAGTTTAAACTGCATCAACATCTCTTTTCTAAGTTTCACCCTCTCTTTATCTTCAGACTTGTTATTATAAAACATGCTTTAGTTAAGGAGTTATTGATACTTTAAGTGCAAAATGATGATATAAAACCTTGATAAATATGCACTTTTAAGTACTAATCAGTTTGATTGCAAGAAAAATTGATTTTTAAGTCAATTTGGGCTTTAATTGGAAGAAATTAAAGTTCTAGGGTCAAATTATAATTTTTAGGAATTGATTTCGTCAAATCAGGGGCTTAATTGCATAAATATTGAAGTTTAATGGCCAATTAAGGACTTAATTGAGAATATCCGAAACCAAGGACCAAATTGGAGAAGGCGCGTAAGTATAAGGGTTGTAATTAATAAAATCAGGGGCCAAATTGAAGAAATTAGAAGTTTATTGATTAATTGAGTGTCAAATTGCATAAATCAGAGACCAAGGATCAAAGTAGAAAAGGCGGCCACATATGAGGGCGGCAATTGAATTTTTGAAGGATGCAATTGAAATGAACAAACGATAATTGAGGGATGACTTGTAGATTGACGTGTTCTGGCGCCCCTTTGTTATTTAAATGAAACGACATGTTTTGTATAAAACAGCGCCGGTTCATGAAAGAAAAAAAAAAGGGCAGAACGATGTCGTTTTAAGCGACACTATTCCCCTTTCTCCTTCCCCTAGACGTGCAGCAGGGGAAGGCAGTTTTTTCTTCTTTCCTTGTTGAGCCCGACACGCCAACGCCTGCCACCTCCCGAAACCCCACACACCTTCATGATGATGCATCGAGGGAGTCGTGCCCTGCCAGGCACGCCCGTTGCCCAGCCAACCCGGCGTTGTGGCAGGCCTGCCAGCCCGCTCCCCATGCGCTGGGCCAGGCCGGTTCTGGCCTAGCATTGATGGTTTGCTCTAACTGGGCTAGGTCGTTTTCCTGTTGTCTAGGTTGGGTCTGGCCCAGACAAAGAAAGGAGAGTTTGTTGGGCCAAGACCGGCCCAATCCCTTTTGGGTCGAGTCCGGTCCAACCCTTTTGGGGCTAAGTCCTGCCCAGTTAGTTGGGCCGGCCCGGCCCACATAATATTTTATATTATTTATTATATTGTTTTATATTATTTATATATATATGGATATATATAAAAAAAAATTAAAAAATATTCTGAAAAATCCTTGAAAAATATTGTTGATTTTCCTGCATATTTTTATCAAAATTGCCTAATATTGGTTTGTATTTTTATACCGTAAAGATACAAATCCAGTATTAAAATACCCGGTTTTCGTCAAAAACATCAAAAAATTTTAAAAAATAAAAAATGTTTTGCTTTCAAAAATTCTAAAAAATCCTTAAAAAATATTGTTGATTTTCCTCCATATTTTTATCAAAATGACTTAATATTGGTTTGTATTTTTATACCGTAAAGATACAAATCCAGTATTAAAATACTCGTTTTTCGTCAACATATCAAATATATATAAAATGTTTTTGTTTTAATGCATACGGCCTAGTCTCTCCAAAATAAAGAAAACTCATCACATCATATTTTCCTACAACAAAAGAAATTTCAAGAAATATATGTATTAGCATGCATTTTGGCTTTAACAACAAGTTTGTTAGAACCACGAGAACTAGGCCAATATTTCAAAAATTCTAAAAAAATCTTTTTGTTTTCTTTTAGTATTGGGGATTAGGAATTTATACATAAAACGTATTCCTGATATTAAAAATTTAGTTTTTATATATATGTTAGAACGGTTACGATGTTACCCGATAAGATAAGGACCTTCTTATTGAGGAGGACTTTTCTTGAACCCTAGACGGACCAATAGAAATAACACCTTAGCTTTTTATCAGACAATTAAACAATGCAGCTTACCTTAGGTAAGGTGTATTTGGGGTGCTAATAACTTCCCTTTACGCAACCAGTCCCCGTACCAGATCTCTGAGACCAGTTAGGGTTCCTAGTGACCAAAATACTAGGTGGCGACTCCCATTTCATTTTTCACTGGTAAAAGACAAGAATTCCTTGTCTCCCCATATTTTCCAAATAGATATAGAGATACATTCCTAGATTTAAAATGGAACAATTATATTTTCCGCGACGCCGCACACGTGCGACAGCAGTCATAAGCCATTTGTTCGATGCATGTCCATCTGGAAAACGCAGACTCTTAAGCCATTTGTAGACTAGTAGTTGTGCATTTTTCTCTAACACGAAGCTTGCCCTTGGTTTTGCGACCCGTGACTCCTCATAAACCAACTCCATATTTTTACGGTTAGAGTATAAAGCTATATACAATCTAGACTTGATGTTGTCCTTTGTCTTCCCCTTCACATTCATGACGGTGTTGAAAATATTCTTAAACACATTCTTTTCGATGTGCATGACGTCAAAGTTATGGCGGAGAAGATTGGTCTTCCAATAAGGAAGCTCCCAAAAGATACTTCGCTTTACCCAATTATGGGTCAAACCAAAACCAGGAAACTTTTGCTTACCTGATTGAAGGTCAAACATAATGTCACCGTACTTTGATACAGCATGATGCAATTCTTCACCAGAGAGACGTGGGGATGCAACATCTTTTTCAACTCTGCATACAAAGAAATCTTTTCTGTTCTTTCTGAACCTGTGATTAAGTGACAAGAAGCGACGGTGACAGTAAAAAAAAGAAGCTTTACCTCTGTTTGCTAGCGTGAATGCCTTGTTTTTTTTCCATGCAGTATGGACATGCGAGTTTCCCATGTGTGCTCCAACCAGAAAGCATTCCATAAGCTGGAAAATCATTGATAGTCCACATCAAAGCCGCCCTCATAAGGAAATTTTGTTTCCTTGATATATCATAAGTCAGAGCTCCGGAGGACCACAACTGCGCCAGCTCATCAATCAACGGTCGAAGACAAACATCTATATTCCGCCCTGGGCTGCTTGGACCGGGTATGACAGTAGATAAAAACATGAACTTCGGCCTCATACACATTCTCGGTGGCAAGTTATAAACTGTGAGTATGACCGGCCAACAAGAATATGGAGCAGCAAATGACCCAAATGGGTTGAATCCGTCTGTACACAACCCAAGACGGACATTCCTTGATTCAGCTGAAAAGTTAGTATGCACATTGTTAAAGCGTTTCCACGCTTCGCCGTTAGAAGAATGCACCATCAACCGCATCATGTGTTTGGTGCCATGTCATGTGCTCAGCAGTCCTTCGTGACATGAATAACCTCTACAGTCTAGTGTGATCGGGAAATATCTAAGTTTTTTATAAGCCACTAGAGTCTTTCCCCTGCCAGTTCTGGGGTTGTAACGGGAATGCCCGCATGTCATGCACTCGGTCATCTCAGCATTTTCAAGGTACTATAACATGCAGAAGTTAGGGCGCATGTCAATTTTTTGGTATCCTAAACCGAGGGGTTTCATCATGGACTTCGCAGCATAGAAGTTCTCTTTCAGCCTGTTCCCTTTACGTAAAATGCTGCTTGCCCAATCAATAATTTTGTCATACCCGGCCTCACTCAGCCCGTGATCTGACTTGATAATTTACTGTGGTTTGTGCAGCCATCCCATAATGGTTTGTCAGAATCTTTCAACAAATCAAAAAACCTAGCTGCCTCTGCATTAGGTTCTTCTTCTACGATTGGACATTGACTGACATTACCTGGATGCAGATACTTTTTATTTTGACACTTCCTGCATGGACACCTAATACCGCCTCCAGTAAAATTTATAGGAATAGATGTTGCGAAATTAATAAAACCCTGAACCCCATTACAATAATCCATCCTCCGCAATCCTTGAGGTGAATCTAGATACATCCATGAACGATCATCCATGACTTCTATCGAACCTCTATAAAATTATGATGACATCATGTATTAATTAACTAAGTTAGTTAAATAAACTTGCAAAAATATTACTTTTCCTCGAGATTATCCAACAAACCAATCACAACTTCTCATAAATATTAAATATTAATTATCATTTATCAACGTTCATACAAATTAATATATATAAATTAGCAGAAATTACCACTCTACAATACCATCGATAAAACTTAAAAAGGACTTATTAAGCAAGCTATTGATTATTTCAAAACAGAACATGTAATTCGGTAATTCCACAAAGTTTTAACAATTTACAAACAAATACAATCTTACAAAATCTAAAACAAACCATAACAGATATAAAATTATACATTCATCTACAACAAGTTTGTTTTAGAAATAAAAATAAAACACGTACATCTATTAACAAAAATACATATACTAAAAAAACAATAAAATTGACATTTAAATGTTAAAATTTAAATAGATAGAATTACTTACAAAAATTGATAAAATCCGTCGGTAAATCAGAACACGGATGTTGTGACCACAAAACTTCAAGAAATACAACTTGTTGTGCTGAGATGAGCAATATTTTTATTTGGGGGCGAGGGGGGGCTGGTTATTTGCAGATGGGGAGAGTTAGGATTAGGAAGAAGAAGGAGATATGGGGGAGGAGATTGTCGGTAGAGTGGCTATATATTTATTTTTTCGACGGCCTCACCGACGGAATAACACCGTCGGTGAATATGTCGGCGACTCCGTCGGTCATTCTGACAAGAAATCGACACGTCACCGCACATAACTACTTTTCAAATCCCTCAGTGATTTTGTTGGTATTTTTTACGGTACACCGGTCACGTCACCCGTACGGATGTGCCATTTCAAGTCCGTCGGTGATTCCGTTGGTATTTTGAACGGTGAACCGGTCCCATCACACGTACGGGTCACCCGTTTTGAATCCGTCGGTGATTCTATCGGAAAAATCACCCGCGAAAACCTCCACGTCAGCTACCCGCCCTTTTTTCATTAATTCTGAACTTTTTGTCCGTAATTCGGTCGGTAATTACCGACGGAATACAATCGTCGGTAATTACCGACCGAATGACGGACGGAAATATTCCGTCGGTAATTTCAACCGAAAAATACCAACAGAAATATTCCGTCGGGGATTCCGTTGGTATTAAGCGAATTTTTGGTAGTGGTTTTTTCGAATTTAATAGGTTAACCTAGTTTGACAAGTTAGCCTAGAAATTTGCTTTTTGCTTTTTTTTTCTTTTTAATTAATTTTTTTCGTTTAATTTAAATTGTTAATGTTAAATATTTTTCTATTTAGTTATCAAACTTTCATGATACGGATTCCGGGTTTGACAAGTTAACCTAGTTTGACGAGTTAGCCCAGTTAATTCTGGGTTAACCCATTAATTTGTTTTTTTCCTTTTTAATTATCAAACTTTCACGATGTGAATTCAAAGTATGACGGGTTAACCTGGTTTGAAGGGTTAACCCAGTTAATTCATATATATATATTTTTTTTTCATTAGTTTTTTTTCTGCTTGTTGGTTTTTTTCTTTTTAACTAATCTATTTAATTATCATACTTTTATGACATGACCTTGCAGCTAGACTCAAGTTCAATGCTATTGGGTCTGGTATTGTAGTCCAGACACTTTTATGCTAAAGGTTAACTCAAGTTTAATTTTATTATTAATATTATAAATATTACTCTTGGATTAAGCGTTACAACCAAACCTAAGACTCTTGGGTATAACTTTGTAAAAAAAACCTAATACTTTTAGATCTTGGCTTTGTTTAAAATGCAAAAAATAATTGACCTACGGCATCGCGCGGGGCATGTAACTAGTATAATTGAAAAGAAAATGCAGGCAGGCGTTTTAAAAGTATGTCTACGTCACCTAGACCAGGTTAATACGACAGGAAAATTATAAGGTCAATTGCTTACCATCAACCTAGGGTCGGTATTTATTTCTCTTTCTTCTGATAGTAAAGCGTAGCTATAAAACGCGGCCTAGACTATCAGTCAATTCAAGATATAATACAAATATTTTTTATTACAATATTATTTAAAATTAAATTAAATCAATCCTAAATTTATATAATCTGAATATTTAATTGAGTCGACTTACTTAACCACGAGTAAAAATAATTTATTGAAAGATTTTCTATTAGACATGTGAGGAGTTGTATATCGCTTTTCAAAAAACATATAGGATACATCATGAAAACCATGAATCAAAAGTATACTCTTAGCTAGGTATACCGAATATTTCTTTCCCCGTTAAAATGGCACAAAATAAATGAAGTGAGATTTTGGAGGCATAATTAATTTGGTGAATTATATATATATAGATATATATAGATATATAGGTCAATCATATTCATAATTAATTAAGTAATACTCCAATCATTTCAATATATTGAAATAAAAATCTGAAAGGGAAGAACTTAGGAATATACATCGGATGAGAATTCATATATATGATTGTGCAATTGCAAAAAATACGAGCAAGACATATCTTTGTGATATGTTTGTTGACAATCGACCTATCACAATTATTAATTTCCTCTCGGTACCAAATTATATATTCCTTATAAAGAATCCTTGCTTTTAATCGGATTGAATAAATGAATTTACGGTATTTTTAATAGTAAAATAAAAACAATGTTTATATATTTAATTTAAATTGTTAACGGATTGGGTGATTTATTCTTAGGTAGATTTCAATTTCTGGGATTCTAAAAGAGATGGATTTTTTTTTTCATTTTTTTCTATACAAATTAAGAACACCAAACACAATTTTCTCACAAACCAAACAAGTTCTAATAGTTTTTTCTTAGACAATTACTTTGACTATTTTATAATTTAGTCGTTTTTACATTTATTTTCCATGTCTTCTAATGAAAGGTTGACAGAGTAAAGAGGAGTAGACAACGACGGGGAGATTGACCATTTTAGAGTCATGTGCTTGATAGCCAACAACCCTACATCTATATGAAAAGTCAACAGAAATACCCCATGTATTTCTTGGTGTATAGCCCTACAGAATATTCTTAATATATGGATGTAATATTCGTTGAATGTAGTTTTCTTTTTCTGGCTTTATTTATCAAAACTCTTAGAACCGTGAGGCTTACCTCCTGTACGTGGCTCTAGTCATTTGACTCGGTCATATATGCTACAGACAACATCCATGCAATTATTAAGGAACGATTAATTTGGTAACAATTTTAACCAATTTTCTATGTGCTCCAATTGAATGGAAGATTTCTCGGGGCGCCGCTGCTTTCTTAGGTTTTAAATGTTCTTCCTTTAAAAACTAAATAAATAAATATATAATCTTTGCTTGATTGGCACTTGGATTCTTACATCGTAATATACTATTTGGTAATTAGATTTTTATCTGTATTTGGTGTTGTTTTTTTAATAGATTAGGTGAACTTGGATTATGTTAGATTAATTTTTACATGATTTAATTTTAAACTAAAAAATCTGAATCAAAAATTTGTTATTTTATTTTTATTTTTTTGATATCATATTAAAAAAAGATTTATTAGTTGTTCATATTATTTTTAACTGGTCAAATCAATTAAATCAATCATAATATTACGTTATAGAATTTCAGATTTAAATTGGCCAAAGAGTCATGTAGATAAATTATAAAATTATTTATTGAATCGAATTTAAAAATGAAATTAAATATTTTTTTATAATTTAAATATTTTTATTATATTTAAAAAGTTTGACCGGATTCGTAGCTAGTTTTTTTTTTTTATTCTTATTTTTCTACATTATTTTGAAAGTCAACTGTCTTTTACACCAAACTACTAGTATACATCATTATCTTCTCGAATTTCAAGTATAAGATTTTTCCCCTCCATTGTTGTTTTTAAGACTTGTCTTTCAAATTAAAAATTTTATCCTCTTTGAGGTGAAAAAAAAATCAAAAAACTAATTAAACCAAGAAAATTAGAAAAACAATAACCAAAAAATCAAATCATGAAAAAAATCAGATTAAACTGATTAAAATTTTAGAAAAACTAACCGGTTCGGTTCGGTTTTGGTTTTACAAGCCTAAAACCAAAAAAACCGAACCGAACCGAACCCAAACAAAAAAAACCAGAAAAAACTGAGTCAAATCAAAAGTGATCGGTTTGAATCGGTTTTGGTTGGGTTTCGGTTTTTTTTAAAAAAATAAAATTAGGTTTGGTTATTGTTTTTAATAAAAACCAAACCAAACCAAAAATAATCACCGCTACTCCATTGGATTTGTTGCTACCCATTTTTTGACCCATGTTTTTGATATATTTTCAAAAAAATTCAAAAATAGAGAAAAACAATGAAAATCCAAAAAATATGTTTTTAATATATTCTCGCCATTTTAGCATTTTTAGCGTCGTCTAAAAAAAGAATTTAAATTTTCAAAAGATTTTCAAACGCGTTCGACTTTTCCCGCGTCATTTTTAAAATCATTGATTTTCCTCATTGAGTCGACGTTGATATTGCTCATTTTAAAAAAAAAACAAAAAAATAAGAAAAATTAAAATTTACAAAAAAAGAAAGCTAAGGGACCAATTTTGAGGCCCAAATAATATTTTTGCCTATGTATAGGGAATTTTGAATATTGGAGGGAGAGGCAACCTAAGAACTTTTTTTCTTTACCCGAAATCAGCCGCTCCCCCTGGCCCAAGACCATTTGATCCCTCTCTCTCAGCTGAAAATTAGGGACTCAGCCCACCACCCATGGTCTTCTTTTCCTTGTTTCTAGCCGACAATGGAGGCCCCTCCTCATGAGGAGAACCCCTATTTCTTCTCATCCCCAGCTATGCAAAAAGAGGAGAAGATTGGAGCCATTTTTTCGGGTCCCGGCAGTAGTGGGCAGTCCACAGTCCCCAATCCCTTTGGGGATTTTTCTTCTTCTCCCCTGCACCCGAAGGAGGGGGGGGATTTTCCATCTCCCTCTCATCAACACCAAGCCAACCTCCCCTCCCCGGCTGAAGTTTTTTTGGATTCCCCAGACAGACCCTAAAGAACCGAAAGCCAGCCGCCGGCCATCTTCTTTGATTTTTTTCTCCCAAACAGACTGAGCCGCAAACCCCTCCCTTTCCTTTGGCCAAAAAAGAGAACCAGAGAACAAAAGGATCCCATCTTCTTTGATTTTCTTTTTCTCCCCGGAGGCCGGCCATTTCAAAGCCATCACTCCCTTCCCTCTCTCGGCCATTCCCTCTCCCTCTGAAACCGAAAGCCTCAACCGGCCAAGGAGCAGCCATCACAGCCACCCGCTCCCCCTCATCAACACAAATCTCCTTCCCTTTCTGCCTCTCTCAGCCCCATTCTTTCCTTCTCCCTCTCGGCCATATCTTTCTTTCCCATCTTCAACCTTCAGCCGCGCCTCCATCTTCACAGCTTTCCCCTCTTTGTGAAATCGAACCACAGCAGCCACGAACCAGCTCCCCATCACTCTCTGCATCTGACCCGGATCCACCCGAGATGCCGCCCCTCACCGCTGATCTCCCTTCCACCAAGCCACCGATCTGCAAGCGATCTCCTCAGCACCGCCACCGATCTCCCCACGATTGAAGAACCCAGCTCAGCCACACCGCGAGACAAGCTCCCCTCCTCCAGCCGTTTCTCCAGCGGCGGCCAGCAGCAGCGCCGTCCACAGATCGGCAGCCACCGCCTCCAATACTCCTTCCACAACCACCAGATCAGCCGGAAGAAGAAGGGCAGAATAACGAAACTGAACAGAGCAAAAAGGAGAAGCAGATTCAAAACGGAGAAGAAGAACCGAAAACAGATCTAGACCCAAAAACTTAAAATCGACTGCCCTTGCTGTGTTTTTTTTGAATTGCAGGTGACGGACAGCATGAGATTGAAGAGAGGAGGAGGCCATTACAACCCCCTCACGCTGCCTGATTTTCGTGAGGTCCACGTGCCGCCACTGTTCCATGCCCATAAACTTTGCTGAACACTGTTCCGGCTATTGAAGGCTATCCCTGTAATCTCTAGATTGTTTTGGGGTTTAATTTTTGTAATTTCAAATTGTTTAATGTAATATTTATGTAATTTTGAGTTTTTTTTTTTATAGTTTGTATCTTTTGTAAATATGGGTGTAAAAGAAAAGAAGAAGAAAAGAAAAATAAATAATAAAAAAGTTGTGTGTGTTTGTATTTTTTTTTTATGTTCTTAAATTATAAAAGTAAAAAAGGACCAAAAAGAATTAATTGTTAATTTAAATATAGTTAAATATCTTAAGGACAAATAAAATCAAGTTGTATTTTCCACGAAAATATAAGAACACGTTTCTATATATATTCGGGGATTTAATAACTGATTTATTCAAGCCTTAGAATTTAATTAATATTTTAAATTTTCAAATTACATCAGAACACAAAGCAGCTTACCTCAGGTAGGGTGTGTTAGGGGTGCTAATACCTTCCCTAACCACAACCAGTCCCTTACCCGCGATCTTTGACAAGACCAGTACATCAGGTTTCCTAGTAGCCCTCAATGAATTACTAGGTGGCGACTCCAACGAACAAATTCAAAGTAAACACAACATACGAGAAAAATTGCCAGCCGATGCCACGCGAAGGATTTTTTTGACGTGCGAGAGGATTGTTTTAATTTCTTCTAAAAAAATCAATCTAAAGTATTCAATGCTCTAGAATACGGCTCCATGATATCACAATATTGCTAAGAAACACACATTAGCATATTAATTTAAAACACAATCATTTCAAGTATGTATATGGAAAATTGTATTCTTTTCTCTTATAAAAACATAGAATTTAATATAAAAATAAGAATTCCATCATATTATATGAGATTGGATATTACAAATACAGACATACTAAATAGTTTCTCTTAAATCGAACTTGTTGTCATAATTTATTTTTAGATTATTCTTAGATTCATATTTTTTTCTTTCTTTTAAAAAATAAAATACAAAAAAATACAAAAAAAATATTATAAAAAAATATAACAGTGAAAAAAAAAGATGTTAGAATGTTTAGAAATGATCAAAAATTAATTGAGGAGGTTCAAAAATATAAAAATAGATGGCGACTCTCAATCCATATTTTACTGATACGAGACAAGAATACCTGTCTTTTTATATTTGCCAGATATACCTTTATATTATAAATTATCATCACGACATTGTACACGTACGACACCTGTCCGTAACTACTTCGAAATTACCAACCGCAACGTAAGATTTATGTATATTGCCAAATCGGATTTGTTAACAATCAAATTAGACTCGTTAATTAACTACCAAATCACCTGCGGATTAACAATCAAATCATCCAATTTTACTAGGGGTGTGCAAAAAAACCGAAAAACCGAGTAAACCGAAAAAACCGATAAAAAATTAACCTAAAAAACCGAACCAAAAAATAAAACCGATTAAACCGATTAGATTATGTAGGAAAAACCCCGGTTCGGTTCGGTTTTCGGTTTTGCAGTGCAAAAACCGGATGAACTGGACCGGTTAAAAAAAAAAAGGGTCCTTGCGCCCTAGTATAAAAGAAAATGTTGCTGCCCACGCCGCGCCCCTCTTTTCTCTTCTCTTCAGTCTTCACTTTACTCTCCGTTAGCGCTAACCCTAAACAGTAAAGTAAACACTTTCAATTGTCAAACTCCTCTCACTCTCAGGCTCTCGGTGAATCACAGATCGACGTTTCCTCAGTCTCCACTGGTCCAAAACACGTTGTGTTTCCATCAGACCGGCGTTTCCTCAACCTCTCAAAACCAGTGAGGCAGTGACAGTGAGGTTTTTTTTTTCAGTTTTCTAATTAAACTAGGCGGATCCTCTTCTATTATTCTAAATAGTGTATATATTCTAAGTTTTGTTTTCTTTTCTCCAGTTTAATCAACAAATTGGCCACTGCTAGTGCTAGGATCAGCCCTTAATCTCAGTCTCCACTAGATCAGATCAACCGATCAACACAGTCGACGCCTCAGCCTCTCAAACCAGTGAGTTTTTTTTTTTTCACAGCTACCCTCTTCTTGCTTCTTAGCTGGTAATCTATTTCTTTTCTCAAAAATATCCTAACTTTGTTGAACTGAAACATGGGTTATTGTTTCTTAGACTGATTTGCTTTTGATTTTGGGATTTCTGTTTAGAGTACGCATAAGACCATTGTTTTGTATTTTTTTGTATATGATTCCTTAAAAATGATTATATATGAAATACCCATCAAGATCTTGCCTAAACTCAGCATACATCTTGGCAAAATCTGATTCGTAAGTGGCTATTCCATTTCAATGACTTTTGACGTTAGTAAGATGATGTAAGCTTGTTTTATAGAAACAAAGAGTCAAATGGTGTTTTAGGAAGCAAATTTAAGTGATAATTACTGCTTAGTGTCACGGTGTAATTGCTTAATTCAATTCAAATTTGTTTTCTCTTCTTTTGTTTCTCTATTAAGGTAGGGAACAACTTGCACAGCTGAAACACGGTATCTAAATATCATAGCATTCAACTGACCGGTATCATCATTGTAGTTGTTTTATTTATTTTTTCTGTCTCTTTCAATTTGATTGGCAGACTTTCAATTACTTTTCCATTTCCATATTTGACTTTATAGAAATGAGACGGATAAGATAAAAAGATTGAATAGTTCTGTTCCACTAAATTATATCATTGCTGATGTTAGTCTAGTAATAAATTCCAAGGCTGTATTATTAACGAAAAGATCAATACTATGTCTCTGACTCTCTGTATATGATACGAAAAAAACTGAATATAATCATTTATCGAGGCATAACTGTTTCATGTATAAATTTTATTATTCATTAGAATCTTGGGTGCCAATGGTTCTCAGCCTTAAGATGTTCCTATCAGGCATTACGGATGTTTCTAGCATGAAACTTGTGATTGATAATATGGCTATAGGCTTCATTGCTTGTCTTTATCGAATTGCTTTAAATGTGAACTGTACCAAATAGACTTTCACGAGACATCTGCAACTGGACTAATAAGCATGGTCAGCAGCATATAACTTACTTGCTAAGACCTTTCCCAAATTACTTGTGTTGATTTTGCTGTTGTTGCTATGTTGATTCTGTTGAATCGTTGATGCTGTTGCTGACTTGCTGTGTTGATTTTGTTGCTGTTGTAATATTTGTTTATTAAGTGCTGAAAATGAAATGTGCAAGTGATTTGTTTCATTTGGTAATTACAAATGAAAAACCTTCAAAATCAAAATGCTTCATCCACTGGCACTACCCCAACATCAACCAATGCCCCAGCTTCAAACACTCTCCCAACATCAACTAATGTAGGATACACCACAGATAATACAGGTAAACAACTTCAAGTCCTTGCAACTAGGAAAAGAAATGTTGATGATAAAAAAAAGTCACAAATTTGGGATCATTTTACAAAACTTGATGGTGATCCTAAAACCCCTAGAGCTGAATGTAATTATTGTGGAAAGGATTATGCATGTCATACTATTATTAATGGGACAAGTAATATGTGGAGTCATTTGAAAGTATGCAAAAAGTTTCCTTTTGTGGTTGATAAGAGGCAAAAAATTTTGGTATTAGAACCTAATAAAGTAGGGGGTGAATTAGGAGATCAAAGTGTGGGAACTCTTAAGGCTATTAGGTTATGATTATGATGAATGCAGAAAGGCACTAGTGAAATTGGTTATAATTGATGAGTTGCCTTTTAATTTTATGGAGGGTAAGGGATTTAGATTATATTCTAGGACCTTGCAGCCTAGATTTGACATTCCTTCTCGTTTCACTGTTATGAGAGATTGTTTGAAACTTTATGTTGAAGAGAAGGAAAGATTAAAAAGAGCTCTTAAGGGTCAACGATTATGCTTAACAACAGATACATGGACATCAATCCAAAACATTAACTATATGTCCTTAACGGCTTATTGGATTGATAATGAATGGAATTTGCATAAAAGAATTTTGAATTTTTGTCAAGTTTCCAATCATATGGGTGAGACAATTGGTCAAGTTATTGAGAATTGTTTGTTAGATTGGGGGATTGATAAACTTTTAACTGTTACAGTAGACAATGCAAGCTCTAATAGTGTTACTATTTCATATTTGAAGAATGTGATGAAAGATTGGCCAACTAATATATTGTCAAATGAACATTTGCATGTTAGATGTTGTGCACACATTGTAAACCTCATTGTATGTGATGGTTTGAAAGAGATGAATGTTTCGGTTGTTAAGATTCGAAATGCAATTAGGTTTGTGAGATCTTCACCCTCTAGGCTACTTGCATTTAAAAAGTGTGCAGAAAAGTTGCATATAGAGTGTAAGAAATCATTGTGTTTGGATGTTGCAACTCGATGGAATTCAACTTATCTTATGTTAGAAGCTGCTGAAAAGTTTGAAAAGGTGTTTGCGAGGTTAAGTCAAAGTGAACCTAGATATATGAGTTACTTTTTGGAGGTTGATTCTAAGGGGAATAAAAAAAACATGGGGCCACCTAGTTTGGAGGATTGGGAAAATGCTAGAACTTTGCTGAAGTTTTTAAAGATCTTTTACATAGTTACATTGAAATTTTCTGGCTCATTGCATGTTACATCAAATTCTTTCTTTAATGAATTGATTTACATGCATTCAAACTTGTTGCAATTGTGTAAAAGTAGAGATAATCTTTTGAATGGAATGGCGATGAACATGATGAGTAAGTTTGAGAAGTATTGGGGTTGTGGAGCAAATCAGAATTTTTTATTGTATGTGGCTACTGTTTTGGATCCACGTCTTAAGTTGAAATATATGAAATTTTATTTTGGTGATTTGTATGATTATGACAAAGCACAATTGCTAACAAAAAAAGTGAGAGATAATTTGGTGAGCTTGTATGAGTTTTATTTGAAAGCCGATGAAGTGGTGGATGACAATAGGCATAAACAAGATGATAATGATGCTATTGATGACATGGAGGTAGATGTTAACACTTTAGCTCGGTTCAAAAGGCACTTACAAGAGGAAGATAGTGTGGAAAATAGAAATGAGGTTGAGAGGTATTTGGGTGATGGTTGTGAGGATCCTAATGATGATAAATTAGATATTTTGGGTTGGTGGAAGATTAATGCTTCAAAATATAAGATACTTTCGAAAGTTGCACAACATGTTCTTGCTATTCCTATATCCACAGTGGCTTCCGAATCAGCCTTCAGCATAGGTGGTCGTATACTTGACCAATTTTGAAGTTCTCTATCTCCAGCAACAGTTCAAGCACTTATTTGTTGTCAAAATTGGTTGCATCATGGTCCAATTTCAACTGATAATGCAACCTTGATGAATGATTTTGAAACCTATGAAAACCTTGAATCAGGTAATGTTTCTTAAAAACTTACACCTTTTATTTTATTATTTATTAATTAGCACATTTTTATTCTAACATGTTTAATATTTTATTTTGTAGAATTTGGTGGAAAGTTGCATTTAGCAACGGATGATAATTAGTTCACAAATTGTGATGCATTAATTGAAAACATATGGTATAAATTTTATTTTTTTATTTTTATATCTTCTGATTTAATTTACCATGTATGCTCTTGAAGTGCTTTTTTATTAAGACGATGTGCACATGAAGATTTATTTTTTGTGGCTTGGAGTGTTTTATGATAATGTTATTTGTTGTTTTTTTGTTAAACCCTTTGAAGGCAATGATTTGTATTTTATAATTTGGATTTTAACTTATTGGTGTGTGATTGTGAGTGTGTGGTTGTGAGTGATTGTGAGTGTGTGTTATTTATTAAACTTTTCGGAAGTAGAAAAATATTAGTAAGTTAAAAAATATATTGAACACAAGATTAACACTAATAATTTCATATAAATGAATATTCCATGGCCAAAAAAATTAATAAACATAAGATTGACAATAATAATTTAATACATTTGAATATTTAGGGGTAAAAAAATTAAATATATTTGGAATTTTCAAAGAAAATGAGTCAATAGCAACAATAATAGTAAGCCCAGCGGAAATCCATTGGAAAGCCCATTAAAAAGCTCAAAAAAAGCCTAGAAAATGTATATAGGTTTGTCCGGTTTTTTGGATAAAAAACCGGACCGGAATCGAACCCGGGCCGGTTCCGGTTCGGTTTCGGGTCTTATTTTTTGTATTTTTTAGGTAAAAACCGAACCGAACCGAAAATGATCACTTCTAGATTTTACTGTGGAATCCATGTCGTGAGGCTTTGCCGCTAATTGTTCAGACCCTTTTTCTGGAAAGTCAACACCTTATTTTTTTCTTGTTCTTTTTTTTTTTCCTTTCAATGACATCTTAGCCAAGTCAAAAAAAATTATACAAAAAGAACAATTTACAAAACATTGGTATCAATTTCCGCTTCTTGATCGTCAAAGAAAAAAAAAAGATTTTAAAATAGATTTAGGCCGGCTCATTACTTCAGAAATAGATCGGGTGAGAATTATGATATCAAGATCAATGCTCACTTTGCAAACGCCATATCCCAATTTCCGCTTCTCGATCGTCAAAGAAAAGCTTCCATTTTTGAATTTTCTCCTAAAAACACGGTAATCATTTTCAACCATTAAATAAACGACATTTATGTTCCCTATAAAGACTTTCTCTTCGCTTAACTAAAATCCACACAAAGGCAATCATTCTCTCTTACACTAAATCAAATGGCAAAACCAGCCCTTTTAGCCTTCCTTGTAATTCTTATCTTCAATATAACTTCTTCTTCTTTCTCTGCCACGGCTGATGGTGATGATTCAGTTTATGAATCTTTCCTTCAATGCCTAGAAAGCAACACAAACCCACAAGACGAAATCTCAAAACTTGTTTACTCACAATCTAGCGCATCTTACACTTCAGTTTTAAGAGCTTACATAAGAAACGCACGTTACAATACCTCAGCAACTCCGAAGCCAGTTGTCATTGTAACTCCATCTCAAATATCCCATGTTCAGGCCACGGTTATTTGCACAAAAAAGGTTGGTTACCAACTCAAAATCAGAAGTGGTGGACATGATTATGATGGGATTTCCTACGTTTCTGACATGCCCTTTTTCGTTCTTGACCTGTTTAATCTAAGATCTATTGAAGTTAATGTCAACGATGAGTCTGCTACTGTTCAAGCAGGGGCTACTCTTGGTGAACTTTATTATAAAATCTGGGAGAGCAGCAAAGTTCATGGTTTTCCTGCGGGGGTTTGTCCCACGGTTGGTGTTGGTGGGCATTTAAGTGGTGCGGGTTATGGCAATATGTTAAGGAAATATGGGTTGTCGGTTGATAATGTAGTGGATGCAGAAATTGTTGATGTTAATGGGAAACTTCTTGATAGGAAAGCAATGGGGAGGATCTTTTTTGGGCAATTCGTGGAGGTGGGGTGGGAGTTTTGGGGTTATAATTTCTTACAAGATCAAGCTTGTTTCTGTTCCTGAGACAGTTACCGTTTTCAGAGCAGAAAGAACACTTGAACAGAATGCTACTGATGTTGTTTACAAGTGGCAATTAGTTGCTCCTCAAACAAGTAATGATCTTTTCATGAGGATGCTCTTGCAGCCTGTGACAAGGAACGGTAATCAGACTATTAGAGCGTCAATTGTGGCATTGTATTTAGGGAATTCTGATAGTCTTGTGGCTTTATTGGGAAAAGAATTCCCTGAATTGGGATTGAAGAAGGAGGATTGTAATGAGACAAGTTGGATTCAGTCTGTGATGTGGTGGGATGAGTCTCAAAATCTTGGAAAGTCACCTGATGTTCTTCTTGATAGGAATCCTAATGATGCCAAATTCTTGAAGAGGAAATCAGATTATGTTCAGAATCCAATATCAAAAGATGGGTTGGAATGGTTGTGGAAAAAGATGATCGAAGTAGGCAAGACTGGATTGGTTTTCAATCCTTATGGTGGTAGAATGAATGAAATCCCTGCCTCAGAAACTCCATTCCCTCACAGGGCAGGCAATTTGTTCAAGGTGCAGTATTCAGTGAATTGGGAAGAAGCTGGAAGCGAGGCAGACAAGAATTTCATGACTCAAATAAGGAGGCTTCACAGTTACATGACCCCATTTGTTTCCAAGAATCCAAGGAGTTCATATCTGAACTACAGGGATCTTGACATTGGTGTTATGGAGGCTGGTAAAGATAGTTTCGAACAGGGTAGTGTTTATGGCTACAAGTATTTCAATGACAATTTTGATAGGTTGGTGAAAGTAAAGACTGCTGTTGATCCAGAAAATTTCTTCAGGAATGAGCAGAGCATCCCTACTTTACCAAGTAAGGCATAGAAGATTTTTAGTAGTGATTTCAACCAAATGGTTTGTAATAGAAATAATAATCTGTAGTTGCTTTATTTTCAATTGCAAAGCTACATGATTGCTTTCTGGTGGAATCTTGCCCTTCCATCATCGTCGATCTTTTCCCTTTTCTTTAATTTATAAAATAAACCTTACTTCAGGGTAATGCAAATCTGTGATCTTGGCAATAGCAGATCTTATCCCCTCTATTTATCATACTTGCCTTCTTCACCTTTCCAAGTGTATGCTTTTTCTTCATTTGATCTTTCGTGAATGAATGGTTACTTGTTTTGCCATAGAGCAGCTTTATCTACAGTCACAAATCACAAAATATATAGGACAAGGAAAGGTGCATTAAGCCTCCGTATCTTCAGGTGATATGTCGGGTTTCAAAATTGTGATTGAGGGAAGAAATATAAAAAATAACGCCCAACAACCGCAATATTACCGTGTCAATCATATATGAAAGTTTCAAGGTTCTTTCCATTTTGGTTCTGATTAAAAAGCTGTTGATTGCTTACATCCCATGATTTTTGCCATGTTTTCAAGGAAGGAACTTCTGCTCTTGAGACCAAATCCGTACAAAAGGCTTACATATGTGCTTGTAGTCTCCTGGGTCATCCACACACGATAAGCCTCCACATGGCTGACAATGTTGAGGCTTGAAAACAATTGCTTTTGTCCAACTAGCTTAGATTCTTCACACATCTCTTAACAGATAGCAGTCCGACAACTTGTTCCAGCAGCAAAATCCCACCACCAACAACCAGCTTACATCTCATGAACCAAATCATCTTCTTTTTTAAAACAAAAATCATATTCTAGGTAATATATAGGTGCTTTATGATTGACACAACATGACGAGTGTCGTTTCTCATCAATCTTTTGTGCCCCAGTTGCATCAATTATCCTCACAGATGAATATAGGTCCTATTGGCTTTAACAGCTATACATCACATGTGGCTCGTATTGATGCCGACACTCAATTTAATTCTAATAGACTCAACTTGAATCAAATGATGAAGGCGTGTACACATGCTTTTTCTTCTATGTTTTATGTCCTGCTCAGACTCAGTTTCTTGCTTCCTGGTAACTGACGTTGTTCTGTTATTGCAGATGGGGAACATGACTCAGGGGTGACTGCTGGAGGCTCTACTTCAAGGTCTATATCATCCATGTTGATTCTAATAGTAATCTTTATATACTTTGCTTGTCTTTAAGGATCAGAGGATGATGATGTGTTCGTAGCTATTCTTGGATTTCTCTTTTCTCTTGTTTGGCATTCCAAGGAGAAACTCATAGGCCGGCCTGTTTGTATATAATTGAGGATTTTTCAATTCCATTTGGAGAGGAAAAAACAATGGAATCCTTGAAGGATATTTCTACTTCTTTGTAAGGTGTTCCCTTGTTTGATCCTATTTATGAAAGGACTATAATTTGGGCAGTGACAACGACCTGATATCAGATGGTCCTGAGTTTAGGCAGTGAAGATACGTGGCTAAAACTGGATGTGAATTAGGGGCTAGCCCAAAGGCCATAAACATCTACCGGGCTAAAAGAAAAACGAGGCTCATAATCTAAAACAAGAAAAAGAGGCATTAGCCCATCATATTAGCTAAGCTAAAAGTTTAGGATCTACTATCATATTTCGTTTTTTTGTATTGAGTTTTTTTTTTTTTTGTAAATCAATATCAAGATCTTCTAAAAAGGAAATTAACACTAGCTAGAGAAACAAATTTAAACTATCAATCATGGGTAATTTTCCAAAGGGACTACAAATTTAAACTATCAATCATGGGTAATTTTCCAAAGGGACTACAAATTTAAACTATCAATCATGGGTAATTTTCCAAATCATAAACCAACGGTCCAACAACAGAACTTTGAGATCAATAAATTCTTTGCCATAAAAACAATGAACGAACGACTCCTAAGTAGATTGAGAGTAGTGTTAGACACTAAAAATCTTAAGAATTAAACCAACTTAATCATGAAAAACTTTCTTGGTTTCAATTCTCTTGTTCTTGATTTCCTCTTGAATCCTCCTACACAGATTCATCCACATAAGGCTCAAAATCTGACTCGAATGAAAAGGTCTCCACGACATCGAAGCCCATCTCCAGCCTCAAAGGTTTAGTTCTTCCATCTTTTAAGTTGAAGAATGTCAACTTATCAATTCCATCCCTTAATGCAACATTAGCATTGCAGACGCCAGTAAGGATAATATATGGTAACTCTTTTGTTAAAGCTTCAAAGTTCACTATCTGCTTCTTCTTCCATATTTTTCTATCATAGTTCTCGATGATCCATAGCTCCATGAAACGTTCTCCTTCCTCTTTACATATTAGGGCAAGATTTCCCTCAAACTCACCGAGCATCATGAGCCTTTGATGATAATTCTTACGAACCGGTTCGGGTAGCGAAATCATGCTATATATCTCTTCCTTCACATGGAAGGCAAAAATTTTACATCCAAACGTAAGCCAATGAAGTGAACCACAAACAGATACAGCAGGATTAAAACCAAGGAATGACTCGTTCAAAATCACTTCCTTCAGTTGCTTCCATGCATGGATCTTTGAATCAAAAACCTCGCATCGAAGATTGTTAAATCGATAGGAATCTCTATTCGTACGAAACTTAGGCTGAGAAAATCTCACAATCTTGTAATGCAAAGGTCTTGAACTTAACACAATCATACCAATTGCTTTATTCCTATATCGAGTCCTTGGATTCGGAATTTGTTTCCATTGTTTTGTAGTGGGCTTGCACACATAAACCTTCGGAATGTTTCGATATGTTGGCGGGAAATGCGTGCAAAGCAAGAGACCTTGGTTTGTCGAAGCCTCAATCTGTACAGAACAAGGTAAGAAATCGAGGGATAGTACAGGACGCGAAGTTGTATTTGTTAGGTATATTGCCATTACATGTGCAACAAATGGTGGCTACAACCATTGACTTTGGTAGCCACCATTGTTGAAGAAGAGAAGAAGGAGGCTACAATGGTGGGTTGTTGGTGGCACCCAACAACCATTTACTAATGTCAAAGTTTGGCAAGTTTGGCAACCATCATTGTTGACAAAAGAGCATGAGAAGCTACCATGGATGCCTATAAATAGAGGCATACATTAGAGAGCAAAATGAGAGAGATATTAGAGCCAAAGATGTGAGAAATATAGGAGAGAGTGGGCTGCCATTGCAGCACCAAGAAGAGAGAAATAGAGTGAGGTTGAGAGTTGCTAAAGAGGAAAAATTCCCCCTCCTCTATTGTTGCAAACCTTGTTCTCTCCCTATATAATCAAATGGCTTCTCCCGTGGATGTAGGCGGTTTGCCGAACCACGTTAAATATTGTGTCAGTGTGCTTAGCCTCCAATGGGCAAATATCAGAACATCACCGGTCGGAATTCCCTACAATTGGTATCCGAGCATATGGTTTAAATGGTGTTTGATTTTTGCTCAGAAATGAAAGTTGTCAAAATGGTGTTTTGACCATCCCACTGTGTAGAGGAGGAAGAGACGAAGCCACTGGTGAAAACCGCGTCAAAATCAAACGTCGGACATGGCCGCACTCTCCATCACTCTCCGGCAAGGTGTCTGCTCACGCGTCTACTTCACCCGGATGAGTTGACCCGACCCGAATACAAGTTGACCCGACCCATATGTACAGTAGATATGAACAGTGACGTTATCATGAACAGTGTCATGCAAAGGATGACATCATCATGATGCAAGGATGACATTAGCATACACACTCAGCAAGTCATTGACTAGTCAACAGACATGTCAGCATAGTGGGACCCACCTGCCATGTCATCAGCCGCGAGCCAAGCCAAGCTGAGCCGAGTCGAGTTGGTGCCGAGCCGCGAGCCGAGGGATAGGATTCTGTGCAGCAGAGTCGACGTGCAACCGGATCTGAGATTGAATCTGAGCCGTTGATCAGGCCAGAATTGTTTTGATCAAATCGTAGCCGTCTGATGTGCGATTTGGACGATTCAAGACATGTTTCCAGCTAATTGGATCATTCCGGATGCAATGGTACGGTTCGATCGTTGAGATTCGAGACCGAAAATGACAGTGGTGAATTATTAAAGAGAGATTGCCCGATCAGGAGGCATCTGAGGGTCTGGATTGAGGTCGATGGAGATGAAGAAGAAGAAGGTGCACATGTTTGACCAATTACATGTGCTGAACCGTTAAATGGGAAAATTTATTGCCTTGATGGAAGGCAAAATTGGGACACTCAGGACACCCAAGATGTGGACGATTTGAGGTGTAGAGTGGAAATTGATGAAGACCAATCTTAACGAATCTAAGCACTGGTAGTCTCGCCAGATGTTGAGAAATCAGGTATAAAACCAGGATATCCCAGATCACTTGTAAATGAAAGCAGCAACAAAGCTAGCAAATGTTTGTATATACAAAAAGGCAGTACGGTAGATAGATACGTTCTAAGAAGTTCTGTCTAGGAGATTGGGTTTTAAGCGGGACCAGTGTGACCCCTCCAAATCTTTCCTAGGAACTTGCTTAGTTGAAGGATCATCCACACATTACTATTTTTGTATATGTAACAGTTTGTAATGAAACTGTTGAAGACTAGCAAGATGACAGCTTAAAGGAACAGTTGGGTTCCATATGTTCAAGGATCTGATGGAGTGGTGATTTCTCCAAAGAAGTTAGATTTGGTGACTGTGATTTCTCGAAGGGAGAATTGATGAAGACCCTGATAATGGAAGAGAAATATAGCAAGGGGATAAAGATTGGCACCCTATTTTGACTTGGATAAATGTTGTGACAGGATGAGCTGCTGTTAAACATAAAAGCAAAGAATATGGAGAAATCTGGAGAACCAGAATTGCACGAGAGCACATAGAGATTGTGCAGGAGTACCCGTAGGATCTAACGAGGTATTGTAATGAGACAATAGGTGCAAGGAGAAGAAGAGTTCCCAGATGAAGCTCAGAGCAGAGACTGTGTGAAAAAGTTGTACAACAAGAAGTCTCTTGTGCTCTTGATAAAGGCAACAAGTGAGGACCTTTCCAATGCATGCAAGGATGGAAAGATGAGTTGTTGTAGAAGCACCGAATTAAGGGGGTGCGACCGCCTATGATGAAAGGCGAAGACACCAAAGAGAGTTGGTGTGGGTGGAGCTATCAAGCAGAAAGGGATAGAAGCTCCAAACATAGAAAATGACATGGAAAACTGCAAAGAGTGCACCACAACTTTCTCTTTCTATGTGATCAGTGGTAGTGATCTCTCCCAAGTCCACATGGTGGTAGAGGATCTTGGAGCCACTAGAGACATCCCCGATGAAGGAGGATGTGGCTGTCTCATGATGATAGGCGGAGACACCTCAGATAGAAGGTGTGAGGACCATGATATGAGTCCATGTTTAGGTCGTCTCATTATGACAGACGGAGACACCTCAGACAAAAGGTGTGAGGACCTTGATATGAGTCCATGTTCAGACCGTCTCATGACGACAGGCAGAGACACCTTAGGAGAAGGTGTGAGGGCCATTATATGAGCCCAAGTTCAAACCGCCCCATGATAACGGGCGGAGACACCTTAGATGAAGGTGTGTGGACTATGGTATGAGTCCAGATTCAAACCGCCACATGACAACGAGCGGAGACACCTCAGATGGATGGTGTGAGGGCCATAATGTGAGCCCATTTCAGACCGCCGCATGATGACGAGCAGAAACACCTCGGATGGATGGTGCGGGGACCATGATATGAGTCCCAGATTCAGACCGCCGCATGACGACGAGCGGAGACACCTCAGATGAATGGTGTGAGGACCTTGATATGAGTCCATGTTCAGGTCGTCTCATGACGACAGGCGGAGACACCTCAGGGAGAAGGTGTGAGGGACATGAAGCCGCATGATGATGAATGGAGACACCTCGGATGGAAGGTGTGAGGGCTACAATATTAGCCCAGATTCAGACCGCCGCATGACGACGAACGAAGACACCTCAGGAGAAGGTGTGAGGGCTATGAAAAGAGCCCACCCCAGAGCCAATATGATGGCTGGATATAAGTGGACAAGTGTGTTGTAACCCATTTTTGGGTCCCCATGAAAAATAAAATAAATAGCCAAAAGAGATTAGAAAAATAACAGGAGGCAGAAGCGCTCGGAAAACAGTCAGAAAATTGGTCAAGGAATTTAAAAATACAAGGATTGAATTTTTGACTGTATATTCTTGAAGGATGAAAGCCCTATTGAGAAGGAAAATTTGAATTTTGAGGAGAAAAGCCCAAATTTAGATTTTTATGGACTTAATTGGATTTTTATGGACTTAATTGGATTTTTATTTGAATTTATAGAAGATTTGATTCCAAGAAAAATTGATTTTTAAGTCAACTTGGGCTTTAATTTGGAGAAATTTAAGTTCTGGGGCCAAAATATATTTTTTAGGAATTTATTGGGTCAAATCAGGGGCTCAATTGCATAAATATTGAAGTTTAAGGGCCAATTAGGGACTTAATTGTGAAAATCCGAAACCAGGGACCAATTTGGAGAAGGCGCAAAGATAGAGGGGGCTGTTTGGATTGTTTCAGGGGCTTAATTGAAGAAATTGGAAGTTTTTGATCAATTAGGGGCTCAATTGCATAAATCAGAGGCCAAGGACCAAAGTGAAAAAGGCGGCCAACAAGAGGGCGGGGACCGAATTTGGGGACTGATTTGAAGTTTGCCATTTAAATGAAACGGCGCGTTTTACCCAAAACGACGCCGTTTCATATATATATATAAAAAAAAAAAAGGAGGAAGATCATAACGGTGTCGTTTTGAACGACACTGTTCATCTTCCTCCTTCCCCCCGTTTTAACAGAACAGAAACGAAAAAAATTCGAAAATTCTCCCGCGTCTCTCTCCTCGCCCCCACCACCACCGAAAGAGCCGACCAACCGTGCGTGATTGAAGGCGCACTAACCATGCCCCCCACATGTGCTGCCCCTATAAATAAAGAAGAAAAAACCGAAGAGAAGAGGAGAAAAACCGAGAGACCCGAGGAGAAGGAGAGAGAACGACCCGAAGAGAGGGAGAAGAACAGAAACAAACCGAGAAGAAGGAAACCGAAACCAAAAAAACCAAAACCAAACCGAGAACCGACAGCCACTGAGAACGAAAAAAAACGAAGGAGAAGGGAGGAAGAAGAATTTTTCGCCACTGAAACAGCAGCAACGCCGCCCGGAGCCGCCGTTCCCGAGCCACGCCACCGTAGCCCCGCCAGCAAACCACCGTCTCCAGCCTCGCCAGGTAAGCTCTCCCCCCTGCATTGTTTTTTTTTTCTCTTCTCTTCGTCTTCTGTTAATTTTCGTCTCCTGCATGCAGGGGACGGGGGGGAAATTAATTCCCCCCGTATGTTTTATCTTCTGGGCCAGACCTGTTCTGGCCCAGAAACATGTATTGGGCCAGAAGGATTCTGGCCCAACCCGACGGTCTTGTGGGGCTGAGCCCGGCCCAGCCAGTTGGGCCGGCCCAGCCCCTTAATAATTAATAATTAATTATATTATATTATTATATTATATATATATATATATATGTGTATATGATATATATATATATATATAAAATATTTATAAAAAAAATATAAAAAATCTAAAAAAAAATGTTGTTATTTTCCTTTCATATACATATATATATTTTAAGGGGGTTTGCATTTTTTTTACTGTGGAGGTCTAAATTCAGTATTTAAAATATCTGATTTTTGTCGAGACACCCGAAATTTTCAAAAAGATTTTTTTTTTTTGCTTTCAAAAAATTTTCTAAAATTCCTTAAAAATATTGTTGATTTTTTCGTACATCTTTTAAAAAAAAAATGACTTAATATTAGTTGATATTTTTATTTTGTGGAGATACAAATTCAGTGTTTAAAATACCCGGTTTTTGTCAAGACATCCGAAATTTTCAAAAATAATTTTTTTTTTTTGCTTGTTGCATACGACCAATACTCTAACATGTTTTCAAAGTTCTTTTTATAAAAAATATATTGGAAGCTTCGAAAATGTGTTTTCGCATAGATTTCTTAAACACAAAATTATTTTCCTGCATTTCTGGATTTTACAACATGTTTGTAAAACTTCAAAGGGTATTGGCCAATATTCCAAAAACTATAAAAATCTTATTTTTGGAGAGGGAATTTATTTATTATTCACCACTAATGTTTGGATAAAGAAATCCTTAAAAGGATGAATATCCAAAATATTATTGGGAATAATAAATCCGCACACATTCTTGAAAGAAGCTTTGATTATAATCGAGGACATTTCAAAATTAATTTATTTTTTTTTCCACGATTTATGAGTCACAAACTTTTGAAATACTAAGGGAAAAATGAGCTTTCAAAGCACATGGAATCTCCTTAGATTGCTATCCAAAATCAATTGACGAGCCTAGAAAATACCTACACCATAGCAGTTATAGAGCAAACCAAACACCAAGCAGCTTACCTTAGGTAGGGCGTACTAGGGGTGCTAATACCTTCCCTTTACGCAACCAGTCCCTTGCCTTAGAATCTCTGAAAGACCAGTTAGGGTTCCTAGTGACCAAAATACTAGGTGGCGACTCCCAAAGAACCAAATCAGCAAAACAAAACAAAACGAAAGTCGCCAGTCGAATGTCGCAAAACAAATTTTAAAATAATCCAAATTTTATTTGTTGTTTTTTTTTGGGGGTGCGACAAAGTGTATAGCCAATGAAGAGGCTATGATGAGTATGAAGACAAATGCAGGATTGACTTTTATGGATATTGCCCCCATGCTAAAGATCAATGAGCTAGAAGATATTTGCCTTGGACAATAAGTGGGTGACTTGTGGAGCATTAAGACGCGACTGCTATGAAGGAGCAGAGGGCATGCGCAGGTTCCGGGAACAAGTTGACTCTTGTCAAGGTGGTGAGCTCGGTGAAAGCATTGTAATACTCAGAGTATGAAGATTGATATGGATCAACCTTTAATGGGTTGCCCCCATAAGTAAAGGTGGATAGCTACCCGGACTCTTGAGACTAAGAGTGAGAGACTCATGGAGAAGTAAGGCGTGGTTCCTAGGGTGGAATAGAGGGCAGACGCAACTCCTGGATGAGTAGACTCTTGGAAGAGTGGTGAGCTCATGATCACATTAAAATACTCAATGACTATCGCACTTGGGAATATCAGTTTGAAGGGGTGTTGTAAGCCTTGATGTAAGGCTTGATAAATCATTCCGGGCCAAGCATGGTTGATATGCTTGAAGGGGAATGTTGTTCCAGAGACAAACGTTAAACACTCTTCAGATGAGATGTGACAAACCATCTGGTTGAAGTGATCCTTTGGAGTGAGCAAAGGGGTGCTTGGTTGACTCTGGTGATTGAAAGGTTTAGCAAGTACATGTAAATTTGACCACAAACGCTCTCAGAATGGTAAGCTTGGAAGAGCTGCAAGATGCAAGCTTGTGCTGAAGAAGCAAGCGGACAATTGCCCCACATGAATGGCAAAGGGGGTGATTGTTAGGTATGTTGCCATTACATGTGCAACAAATGGTGGCTACAACCATTGACTTTGGTAGCCACCATTGTTGAAGAAGAGAAGAAGGAGGCTACAATGGTGGGTTGTTGGTGGCACCCAACAACCATTTACTAATGTCAAAGTTTGGCAAGTTTGGCAACCATCATTGTTGACAAAAGAGCATGAGAAGCTACCATGGATGCCTATAAATAGAGGCATACATTAGAGAGCAAAATGAGAGAGATATTAGAGCCAAAGATGTGAGAAATATAGGAGAGAGTGGGCTGCCATTGCAGCACCAAGAAGAGAGAAATAGAGTGAGGTTGAGAGTTGCTAAAGAGGAAAAATTCCCCCTCCTCTATTGTTGCAAACCTTGTTCTCTCCCTATATAATCAAATGGCTTCTCCCGTGGATGTAGGCGGTTTGCCGAACCATGTTAAATATTGTGTCAGTGTGCTTAGCCTTCAATGGGCAAATATCAGAACATCACCGGTCGGAATTCCCTACAGTATTGTCAGGAGACAAAAAGATAGAGGAAAATCCTGACCTTATTATTCTTTGCATGACAAAGCCAGATATGCTTTCGGTTCTCTGGCTATGGACATTCTTTGAAGTTGATCCATCAGTATCCGAATCAAGATTCTGAGTAGAACCCATTAACGTAGTTGGTGTTAAGCTTAAAAGACGTAAAAAAATTAGCAGGGGAGATTTCAGAGGAAATATTGAGATATAGCAGAAGGAGGTAAACAAGTTGTGCTAGCAGCTCATGGATTTATATGGAAGAAGAAAGTAACGTGTATGGGAGCTAGTCAGTGTAATATAAGGATTCATCATTAAGTAGGAAACCTAATAGAATTCCTTTCCGTTTCCTTCGAGGACAAGGAACGTTGGAAATCGAAAGCATCTGGAGCATGATAGTTTGGGTGAGTCTTATGCGATGGCTTTTGCTAAGGCTGATTTGGGCTCAGGACTCCTGGGCTGAAGTTTTGCTGGGTCAATGGAGAACCCATTGATGTATGTTCTTGATAATAATAATAATAATAATTTATGTTATTTTCTTTTTGGTTTTTAGGTTTATCTGTGTGTTCATGGGATACTTGTTAAGAGTATATTTTTTTAATGATATTAACTGCTTGAGGATCCTGAGCTATGTTTTGTAAACTCAAATTATGCATTAAAAAACAGAAAAGAGAGTTTTTAATGTCTATATTTTGAAATTTGACTTTTATTAAAAAAATTAATTCAAAGTTAATGTTATTAATTTAGTGGGTCTTATAGATTTGACCTGGAACTTAGCCAATCTACATCTGGCTGAGGCTGGGTGTAGAAAAATTAATTTGAAATTGATGGTATTAATCTAGTGGGTGTAATCGATCAAGTAACATGGAATCTGTCACGCTGATTTAATGGTTGATGCATTCAAGAAAATAGAAAAGTCTTGTAATAATTTTTAAAGTTCTTCATTTTGGACTTTTATAAAGATGCAACTTACCTTGTGTTGTTGCATCACAATCTGCAGGACTAAAAAAAATGGAAAGATCAAACTTTAGGATGCGTCTTTTACTTCTTTTACTTTTAGTCTCATTAGCTCGGTCTGCAAATTCAAGTTCAGCTCCTGAGATGTTCTTGCAATGCTTTTCATCTCATATGCAGCATTCCAAATCATATTCAGAAGTTATCCTTACTAAAAATAGCTCTGCTTACTCATCGGTTCTGCAGTCATCCATTCGAAATTTCAGATTCTTGAACACTTCAACTCTGAAACCTGAATTTATAATCACTCCATTTAATGAGTTTGAAATCCAAGCAGCCATTGTTTGTGCCAAGAAATATGATATGCAAATAAGAGTTTGAAGTGGAGGCCACGACTACGAGGGCCTGTCTTTCCTGTCTTATCAAGAATTTGTACTTATTGATCTTGCTGAACTTAGTTCCATCAGTGTTGACATCGAGAGTGAGACGTCATGGATCGGGGCAGGCGCAAGCATAGGAGAGTTATATTACAGAATTGCGGAGAAGAGCAAGGTCCATGGCTTCCCGGCAGGTAGCTGTCCTACGGTGGGAGTTGGGGGACACTTCAGTGGAGGTGGACTTGGGATGGGACCATATTCAGGAAGTATGGCTTAGCAGCTGATAATGTTATTGATGCTAGGATAGTTGATGCTAATGGAAGAATTCTTGATAGAGAATCAATGGGAGAATTCTTGATAGAGAATCAATGGCTAGCTTTGGAGTCGTTTTCTCATGGAAAGTTAGATTGGTTTCGGTTCCTCCAACTGTAACTGTTTTTAATATCGAAAAGACCATACAGCAAGGTGCATCCAATCTTCTTCATAAGTGGCAAAGCATCGGAGACAAGCTTCGTGAAGACCTTTTCCTCCATGCTACTATAGCAGTTGCTACCTCTAGCCCCAATGGCAATAAAACTATTCAAGTTTCGTTTGCGTCATTGTTTCTTGGCACGGCGGAGGAACTTCTCCCTATGATGCAAGATAGCTTCCCTGAGTTGGGCTTAATGCGCGAAAACTGCAGTGAAATGAGTTGGATCCAATCTGTCCTCTATTATGGTGGCTTCTCACCGAGTGACTCCTTAGATGTTCTACTCAGCAGGACTGCTCAGTTCAAGGGATTCTTCAAAGGGAAATCGGATTACGTCAAGGAACCTATTTCAGAAACTGGCCTGGAAGGGCTGTATAAAAGGCTCCTTGAAGAGGAGACATCGATGTTGATCTTGACACCTTACGGAGGGAGAATGAGTGAGATTTCGGACTCGGAAACACCTTTCCCATACAGATACGAGAATATTTTCGAAATCCAGTATATTATAACCTGGGATGTGGAAGAGGAAACAGAGAAGAACCTAAAATGGATGAGAAAACTGTATGCCTACATGGCCCCTTACGTTTCAAACTCACCAAGAGCTGCCTATCTCAACTACAGAGATCTTGATTTGGGCAGGAATAATCATGGAAATACAAGCTTTGCAGAGGCAAGTGTTTGGGGCTTCAAGTATTTCAAGAACAACTTCAAGAGACTAGCGCGGGTTAAGACTGCAACAGATCCCTCCAATTTCTTCAGGAATGAACAAAGCATTCCTGTGCTGCAAAGAAAAAGGAACCTCAAATAAACTTTACCACAAGATATTGTACAACATATTGGTAACAACAGGATAGATATTAATAAACTATTTAGCAAATTTTAAGTTACAGTCCAAAGCCTCAAAGAAATGCTAAATCTCAATTTATTGTTTGCTTCCGGTTGTAGTTTTGCCCTTTATAATATAATATAAAGATATGGATATATTATACTCTGACATACTCTTTCAAGTAAAAAAAATTTCAGCTTGAAATTTACACAGACCTTTACCTTGTGTTTAATTTGTTTTATCAAATAAATTAAAATAATAAAATTTAAACTTGAATTATCTTAATGTAAAAGTTTAAACTGCTAAATAAAATTTTAAAATATAATTTATATTATTTTTAAAAATATCTACAATTCTTCCATGCCTAGCTTTCAGCCTCTAGTCTATGATTGACCTGTAAGAGCATCTCTAATAAAAAATGCTATATTGAAGAGCCAAATGGAGAAAATAGCTTTTTAAATAGTATAAATATAGCTTTTTTTGATTATGTGTATTCCAATGGTAAAAAGCTATCTAGAAAAGCTATTTATATTTTAATATATTTCATGTTAAATTAAATTTAATATAATTATATAACTAATTTAGATATTTTATATATAATATAATTATGATGTTATTAATTATATAATTAATATGAGTAATTTATAAAAGTAATTTAGATATTTTAGATATTTCACGTTTTTTATGTTTTTTTTCATTATGGTTGTTATCTTTTAAGTTAATTAATCCTACTTATTATTGTTAAGTGTTAGAGAAACTTTAAAAAAGTATTATGAATTGATATCAATTTCATAACAATATATTTAAAATAACCAAGAATTTTCTACATATTTAATTAAAAATACATTACATCACAATAAATAAATCAAAGTTAATTAAAAATCAAAACCTCTCTTTTGCATAATTTCTAACTTTCTATTTTAAAAATACCTTTTAATTTCAGTTAATTAACACAACCGATGTTAATAATTAACCGGAGAATAATTAATTCTTATTTTTTCAATTTTGAGAGAAGGGTAAGGCACAATATAAAAATTTAAAGCTACAAGTTTTTCTTCATGCATTTAAGAAAATTTCTTCTATATTTAAAGAAAAAAAAAAAGCTGTTGGCCAACGGCTAAAAAAATAATCGTTGGCCAACAGCTATTATTTTGACCATTTCTACAGTTATATGTAGAAATGGCTTCCAAGGAAACAAAATAGCCAAAATGGCTATTTATTTAACTGCTCCATTGGAATGTAAACAGTGACAAAATAAAAGGCAAATGGCATTTGGCTTCTCATTTAGCAGCTTCGTTGGAGTTGCTCTAAGAGTTGTGCATGGACTTCCCAAGGTTAGGCTCAAAAGTCTAGAAGTCCTTGTGCACAATTGGGCCTCTTCCTGTATGACTTACAGAGGATCCACAGCCATGAATTGGACAAGGCCTCCAGAAAGCCCGTATATATTCCTTTGTTCTGAGTTGCTTGAACAAGAGTTCTTGGCAGAAGATCACATAAATCTGCAATCTTTCGGTGTTTGCCTTGTCAAACACATTCATAGGACTAAAGAAACTAAAAAAATAATTCTTAACCAATTAAATTATTAACCAAATGCAGCAGAGTCAACTAAAATCTGTTTGAAAATGTCTGTCGTCTCAAGCTGTTTGCTCATATTTTCTAACCATTCTGAAATTCCTCATCTACCTGACAGACAAAACTTTGAAATTCAGAAATAAACCATGTGATTGCTTTATTTGTCTATTATTCAACTTCAGTTCTCAATCACCATCTGAAAGCTCCATATTCCATTATTGATTGCATCAAGTCACGGACCATTACTTGGTACCATGACATAAGGTTTATGCAAAAATATCATCATCATCTAAAATGTATATGTAAATTTTTATTTTTGTATATAAAAAAATCCAAAACAAAATTCTGAATATGATGATCACTCGGGTTATGGACTCAATTGAGCTCAACAATTTTTATATATATAATTTTGTATCTAAAATAAATACCTATAAAATCAATAACCAACAAAATATCTAAGTGATTGGAAAAAAAATCACACTTAAATAAATTACATTGCTCAATTAATAATCAACCAAATATGATGAAATTAAAAAAAAATGCAATTGTAATGGATATAATTGGACAAAAAAAAACAAAAAAAACATAGTCTCTCAAGACTATGAAGGCCTAGAGTTCCTAAGCCTCCAGAAAAGGCACAAGCACACTTGGACTTGAAGTAGCTCACTACCTAGATTTTGGTAACCTCTAGTCGCAGGAAAATCATGTTGGTATGCTTCAGACCAGGAGAAGTTCACTTTCAATCATATTTTGATCTGAAAAAAAAAACCTCTAAACACCTTTTAAAGTATATCGATAACCTCTAACAATCCAAGAATTGGCTTAAAAACTCACAATCAACTTAGAACAAAAATTCTTTTCGGGTTCAGACCTACAATTTCAAGGAAAAATAAAACACCAAACCACCCATTTTTATGGTTGGAATCGGTCTTAACAGAGACTCTCTCTATCTAGCACAAGAATTCTCCCATTTTCTCTCATCCCTCAAACTAAGGACCAAAAAATAATAATAAAAATGAAGTTTGGGATCAAAATTAAATTTCATAAATTGTTAGGGACTGAAAGTTTATAATTAGAAAAGTTGGAGTACCAAAATGTACATTTAGTCCCAAGTTTAGAAAAACCATCTCTTTTTGCTTCTTTTTTCATCTTAGTCCTTTATCTTTAAATCTTTCCTCTATCGCCATTAATTTTGGCTTACAAAAGTGCAATAAAAAAAATGGACCAGGAAAAAAAAAAGAGACAAATCACTAGGGTAATTTACAGTGATGTGAACACTGACTTAACAATATTTTCCCTATGGAATGTAGAACAAGTAGCGGAAGCATACATGCTCAAGAGGGATCACCCGAAATTCAAAGGCAACTGAATTTCGGCAGGCGGGGCGTCGAAGTCGGAATGCCGCGAAACTTACCGAGTCAATGCATTTTGCCGTTTGCGGAGGAAGTCAGCGGCTATGCCCTTGATGTCCACCAGTTTTTGGCCAAATTCCATCGTTTCGGCCACGAAATTGTCATTTTTGCCATTTTTGGAAAGTTTCGTTTTAGCCATAACTCTTGATTTCCGAGTCCGAATTGACTTTCGTCAATTCCTGTTTGCTCAGGATTTATAGGCCTTTCATATTCTGCATTTATCTCAAATTTGCCATTTATGGTAAATTTAATGTTTTGTGTCGTTTCCTTATCCGTCATGGGTTAGGTTAGAGTTTTGCTTTAAATACCATTATAAAGCCTCTAACCGATGGTACCTATTGATTATTGAATAAAAAACCTTGAGTTTTCTGAGAGTTTCTCTCGTTGTAGATCATTTACGGAATATTGACGTTGGTCGTATTCATTTACTATTTTCTGCTGCGTCAATTGGTATCAGAGCACGGATTTGCCAAACTCAATGGCGAATAACGAAGCAAGAGACGAAAACTCTATTGGCGGAGACCATGGAGTAGAGGCCTTGTGGGCGGCAGTGGAGGAGACGCGGCAACAAGTAGCGCAAATTCGCGAGATGCTTGCTGCCGGGATTAACCTCAACGCCAATAACAGGCCACCAGTTAACAGGGCTCGCACCGAAGGAATTGCCAGAGGCCAACCTGTTGATAGAGGACACAACCCAGCACCTCGCATCCAACCTGACAGCGAGGATGATTCAGATGAAGAAGATGACATGGGATACGGTTTACCTCCACCTGCGAGACGTCCGAGGGAGCAAGATGATTATCGCCTGAAAGCAGATCTGCCTAGTTTCAATGGGAATCTACGAATTGAAGATTTCTTGATTGGGTTACCGAAGTGGAGATATTCTTTAAGATGATGGAGATACCAAAAGAAAAGATGGTGAGGTTTGTAGCCTTTCGATTGAAGGGAAGGGCTGTAGTATGGTGGGATTAATTACAGAAGAATCGACAGCGACAAGGAAAGGCACTTGTAAGGACTTGGCGTAGGATGAAGCAACTGATGATAGGGAGGTTTCTGCCACTACATTATAAACAATATCTGTTTCAATTACTTTAAGACTGCGGAGTTTGATTATACTGCGGAGTTCTCTAGACTCTTAGAGCGAAACAATCTTAACGAGACAGAGGGGCAATGCGTAGCCAGGTATATGAATGGATTGAAATCGTCATTGCGAGATAAGATTGGGTTATAAGTGATTTGGACTGTGGAGGAAGCTCATAATCTGGCATTGAAGGCTGAACTGATGGAGCGAAGAGGAGGAGTCTCAGGGTTTCGCCGAAACAATCCAGAGTCTTCATTTAATACCAGAGACAAGGGTGGCAACAACAGCCAAACAGGCATGTTGAATCAGAACAAAGAAGGAGGCAGCAGCAGCAGCCAAGCAGCCCAAGGCAACAAGAATATACCTAGAAATCCAAATCAGAACACGAACACGAACTTGAATCCCAACCCTTACGCCAGACCTGCACCTGGAGTCTGTTATCGCTGTCGGAAACCTGGGCATCTCTCTAACACTTGCCCAGATCGTTGCAGACCTGTCAACTAGATCGAAGGGGAAGAAGGGGATCCAGAGGCTATTGTAGATGATGCAGGGGAGGATGACTGTTATGAGGGGGTAGAGTTCGCTGAGGAGGATGGAGAACGAATCAACTGTGTAGTGCAGCAAATATTATACACTCCAAGGCAAGAGGACGCAGGACAACGGAATAATATCTTCCGCTCATACTGCACCGTGAGCCAGAAGGTGTGCGACTTAATTGTGGATAGCGAGAGTTGCGAGAACTTCGTTGCAAGGAGCCTAGTTGAACACCTATAGCTACCAACCGAGAAGCACCCGACTCCATACACTATCGGCTGGATCAAGAAAGGACCCACGGTGAAGGTAACTGAAATTTGTCGCGTTCCTATTTCCATTTGAAAAATATATAAAGATGAAGTAGTTTGCGATGTGATTAATATGGATGCTAGTCATGTGTTGTTGGGTCGGCCGTGGCAGTATGATGTTGATATTACCTACAAGGGCCGGGATAATACTTATTTGTTCACGTGGGGGTCACATAAAATTGTTATGGCTCCTTACAAAAGGAAGGCACTATCCGGTAAGGCTTCTGAAGTGGAGAAGCAATCATTTTTTACAGTGTCCAGTTCGGATACAGAGTTTATGGCAGACATCAAGGGTTCTATGCGCTCGTAGTGAAGGCCCTCGTGGTGGAAGGGGAAGTTGAGGCTTCGGTGACAGTCCCGGACAGGCTGAAACCATTGATAGATCAGTTCAGGGATATCACTTCGGAAGATTTGCCGAATAATCTACCGCCCTTGAGGGATGTCCAGCACCATATAGACCTCATACCAGGGGCCAGCTTGCCAAATCTGCCTCATTATCAGATGAGTCCAAAAGAGAACGAGGTCTTGAGAGAGAAATTGAAGAGTTGTTGCAGAAGGGTTTTATCTGCGAAAGCATGAGTCCGTGCGCGGTTCCTACGTTGTTAACGCCAAAGAAAGATGGGAGTTGGCGTATGTGTGTGGACAGCCGAGTTATCAACAAGATAATCATCAAGTATCGCTTCCCAATTCCCCGCCTAGATGACATGTTGGATCAGCTTGAGGGTTCGAAGTTATTCTCAAAAATTGACCTTCGCAGTGGATATCACCAGATTCGGGTCAGACCAGGGGACGAGTGGAAGACAGCATTCAAAAGCAAAGACGGGTTATATGAGTGGCTGGTTATGCTGTTTGGGTTATCAAACATGCCCAACACTTTTATGCGCGTGATGAATCAGGTATTGAGGCCTTTTGTGGGGAAATTTGTTGTCGTTTATTTCGACGATATCCTTATCTATAGTAAGACCGCGGATGAGCATGTGGAGCAGTTACGGGATGTGTTGGCAGTGCTACAAGAGAACCAGCTATTCCTTAATCTGAAAAAGTGCAGCTTTATGACGGATAGGTTGTTGTTTCTGGGTTATGTGGTAAGTTCAGAGGGGATTCATGTGGATGAAGAGAAGGTCCGAGCAATTAGAGAATGGCCTGCACCAAAGATCGTGGGTGAAGTTCGGAGCTTCCATGGATTAGCCACTTTCTACTGCCGATTTATTCAGAATTTCAGTACTGTCATGGCACCGATAACCGAGTGCATGAAGAAAGGCAAATTTCAGTGGGGGGAAGAGGCAGAAATGAGCTTTGCGTTCATAAAGGAGAAGCTATGCACCGCGCCAGTATTGGCCCTACCCAGTTATTTTCAAAAGTAAGTAATAGAGAATAAATTTCTTCAAGGGTAATGTCATCAGTGCGTGCTGATATAGAGGCCACAAAACTGTTATATTCATGGCTGAGTCCTGCAAGAATATATGTTATAATATCATCATGATTCAGTGGTTGTCCAGCAACGGCTAATTCATCTGTGAGTCTTTTGATGTAATGGAAGTAATCAGTGGCTGTTTTGCTTTCTTTCGTTGCAGTTGCAAGTTGTGTGCAAATTTGCAGGATGCACGCACGAGAACGAGATGAAAAGGTGTCATCCAATGCATTCCATACATCCTTGGACGATGTATAAGTGACAACTTGAGCAAGTATTCGCTCTGACAGAGAAGTCATAAGAGTACTTAGAATAAGATTGTCCTGACGAACCCATTGAGAGTAGGCTGGGTTTAGACGTTCAGAAACAACAGAAGTTTCAGGGTGAGTAACAGAGATGATTTTAGGTGGTTTGGGAATGCTACCATCTATATAACCAAAAAGATCTTGACCTCTAAAATATGGTATAAGCTGTGCTTTCCAGAGAAGAAAGTTGTCATGGTTGAGTTTGACAGTAGCAACAGAAAGCATGGAAATGACAGGGGAGAGTTGGAGTTGCAGGAGAAGCATTTGAGGAGGACATTTAGACGTTAGTCTTTTATTGGCTCTGATACCATGAAAGATTAAAAATAGCTGATTGTATTAATCAGAGTTCTACACTTTTCTCACTTAATCTATTCTCTACATATCCTGATGTATATATAGTATTATAGTGACAACTTCTAACATATACATTGATGTGGTTGGCAACAGCTGTAGATTTTGAATTCATGAGATCATATCTTCCAACCATTTATCTGCTGCTGCATTCATGAAGGTTGCTGCATTCATGGAGGATAAGTTGTAGCTGCTTCAATCACTGGTTTGAATTACTGGTGGATCAGAGTCCTGATCTTCATAGGATTGTTTGTCATGATCTTCTGCAATTCTTGTTACTGCATTCACGGGTGGATCAGTATCTTAACCCATGAATTCAGTAACCATTACTTGATCTTCTACAATAATTCAACTAGTATTTCTCAGTACTAAAAGATTCCATCCGATTAAGAAATCAAGTTTATACATCAATGTTTTCCAAGTAAGATGACACTGTCAAAGTATACATAATGGTGCACTCAAAGGAGTTTTTCTCTTGGATTACGCTGGTTTTCATGGCTTCTAACCAAAAAAGAAACATTATGATAAGCAAGCATGGATGCTAATGACTTGCTGTCTGGACATTAATTTGATTCCCTTACATACAGATGCTGACAAGAAATTTGTTGATATAACTTGGAATCTTATTCACTGATCACCAAATAAATTATTACAGCTCCCACTATGAGATCATATGTAAATAATTAATTAACAATGTTGTCCTTGAGAGGTTGTGGCAGTTAAAAACTGATTTGGATAAACATAAAATAGTACAAAAGAAGTCTTCCATACATACTGGATAACGAAATTAATTGCTCAAAAAATATTTTATTATCTGAAGATGTGAGAATAACTTTTTATATCCGTTATTCTCTTCTGTATTATTAAAAAAACATTTTAAATAAAACTGTAAATTAAATAGAAAAAAAATCTGCTTACTTTTAGTGGTCAAGTCCATGCATCTCTAGCATGTCGCCATGAAAAGAGTGTTACAACACTATCTTGTGTTAATTTTGATTAGAAAAATGATAGTATATGAAGATTTTGATACCATGCCAGAGATTCAACATCTTGAACACACAATAGCTAGTTTATTAGATCACTTTTTCTGTAAAACTTGCGAACAGGACATGTTTCTTTAATATTTCTGAACTAGACAAAACTAATAAAATCAAATTCAGTACAATATTATTCCCATAAAGACACATATATGATGATGCTCCAACCAATTATGTCTCTAGCTAATGAATCCCATGATGTCCCCTTCCTTTTCTTTTTCTCGAGGAGACTGGAAGAGGTGGGATGCTCTGCTCATGCCTGAAGAAGTTGTCAGGATCAACCTTGGTCTCACTTGTACCAGCCTGTTGAAGTTATCTTTGAAGTACTTGGCGCCCCAGACACTGGCTTCAATAAAGCTTGTGTTGCTCCCCTTGTTAATCCCCAAATCAAGGTCCCTGTAATTGACATATGCTTGCCTTGGAAACATGGAAACATAAGGCGCCATGTAATTGTAAAGCCTCATGATCCAATCTATATGCTTTGAAGCATCCTCTGCAGCATTTTGCCATACGGTCAAGTACTGAATTTTGAAAAGGATACCTTTTCTATGTGGGAAAGGAATTGATGACTCAGAAATTTCGCTCATCATTCCACCATAAGGATTCCATATCATGAAAGGAGTCGCTTCTTCAAAATACCTCTCCCATATCCCCTCGAGTGCTGTTTCGGGTATGGGTTCTGTGACGAAATCTGACTTGGCTTTGAGGTAGATCTTGAATGTTGACTTGCCTTGAAGCAAAACTTCAGGAGGAGTGTTGGCTGGGTAGCCTGCGATGTACAGCACAGATTTCAGCCAGGTGGTTTCGGTGCAGTCCTTCAGCGTCAAACCCAATTCAGGGAAGCCTTGCTCCATGACATTGAGCAGTCTTTTGGCATCACCTAGAAACAATGCATTATAGGAAGTTGTGACAGTTCTTTTACCCTTCGTAGCACCATCAGCTGCTTGAATTAGAACCCTGATGAAGAGATCCTCGTCAAGTTTATCATCAACTTGCTGCCATCTGTAGAGAAGCTTCGTGCCTCCTTGTTCCAAGGTCTTAGTAACCGTAAAAACAGTCACAGTTGACGGAACAGGAACCAGTTTTACTTTCCAGGCAGTAATGATACCAAAGCTGGCTCCTCCACCGCCTCTAATTGCCCAGAAAAGATCCTCTCCCATGTCCCGTCTCTCAAGAACCCTGCCACTAGCATGGATTATCCGAGCATTGATAGCATTGTCAGCACCAAGGCCATACTTTCTCATCATGGAACCATAGGCACCTCCTGTAATGTGTCCACCAATGCCTAAACTGCTGCAAAGGCCACCTGGGAAGCCATGAGCTTCGCTTTTTTCTGCAATTCTGTAGTAAAGCTCACCGATCGTTCCTCCTGCCTGAACCCATGCACTATTATCTTCAATGTCAACTTGGACAGCTCGAAGCTTGGCGAGGTCTACAACAATGAATGGTGTTTCAATTTCAGTGGCATAAGAGAGACCCTCATAGTCATGGCCTCCACTGCGGACTCTATGGTGAATTCCAAGCTGCTTACAGCAAATAACAGATGCCTGGACATGGGCTTCATACAGAGGAGTGAAAATAAACTCAGGTTTTGGCACCGAAGGCAACAGGTACCTCAGGTTTTGAGCGGTGGATTCCAAAGCAGCATTGAATGAAGAGCTGTTGTCTGGGGTGTAGAAATATGAGGCAGGAATGACATATTCTGAATTTTGTGAGAGACACTGGACAAAACTATCTTTAATTGGAAGTAATCATCATATTCAATTCAATAAACATAATAATAACTTACAAAATAAAATGGTTGAATAAACATACCACAAAATGTTGAGCGCGGCTATCAACGAACTGTTGCACCCCCTTTTGACGGTCTTGACTCCGCACGTGCGTCTCCACAAACAGCTCCATAGGGCTCGGCTCACATCCAAGAGACGTAGCCTATAATGAAAAAAAAATATTAACAACAAATTAATTGAACGATATATTTCATTTAAATTAATCTTACCATCCGTTTTGCATGTGCAGCAAACGGAACGGAGCCGCCGGTGTGCGTTGTCACCGAGCCATGAATGGGCCGGTTCCGGTTGCCAGCACCGGACTGTGAGCGTTGTGTGAACCGCTCAGACGTCACGTGCTCAAGATAGTGCGGCCATATATCCTCCGGGATGTATATCGGTTTGAAATCCCTCCAAACCGCAACATCGTTCCAGCCTTGGAACCCCCTATCCCTCGCAGTTTTTTTTGTCTTTTTTTGGGCTTCGTACCAAAAATCACGCAACCTACTTAACGCAATAAAAAATTACATTTCAAAACATAAATTTTTTTTGTAAAAAAAAGTTGTATTGTTTTCGATGTTACCTAGTTGCCGCGTGATTTTCCCACACCCTCCTCACAACACTGTTATGTTCGTCGTTCCAGCAGAATCAATTCTGTGTATAAAAAATAATTTTTAAAAATGTTAATAATTTATTTACAATTATATTAAGAATTTATTAGAAATAAGCTGAAAATTATATATTAACACGAACCTCAAATCTAGAAAACCATGCATTGATTTGAGGCATCCATTCAGGATGCTTGGATATCTGACTTCATTGAAACAATGGAATCTCCATCGACGCTTTAAACGCCGATGATATTACTCGGGCGGCCTCAATGTTTGTGAACCTGAAAAGAATTGAAATTAATTAAATAGTGACTTCATAAATTTGTTTTTAAAAAAAAAAAAATTAAAACCTTAACAAACTTACATTGAAAGATCGTCCTTCCATTGTGCCTCGTTCTTGCGGGTCCATCGATTCCACTGCGAAGGCATGCCGCTTCTGCGACGTGAAACATCGCTGGAAGAGGCAGCATCAGCTGACGGCGCAAGTGGTGTAGGTGCCTCTTCTTGAGAGGCACCTAAGGAAATGTGTTCGTCGCTGCTAGACGAACTTGATGCGACCGGACGTGAAGCTCTGGATTTCATTCTGTGCATCTAACCAATTTTATATAAATAAATATATAATTCAATTGAAATGTTAAAAAAAATTTGGCAGCAAACCTGCAAATATTAACAATAGCCACAACCAATTGACCCAATCTATACTAATTATTCCAACATATTCAATTCCTAAGGTAAATTCAACATTCACAATTACAATTCAACAAATTATTCAATAATTATGTCAATACAACAAAACTATAAATTCAAAATAAATATAAACAATTAAACACAAATCATCAAGTTAGAGTAAAATTAATAATTCTTCCAACATATTCAATTACTAAATCTAAGATAAATTCAACATGAACAATATTAATTCAACAAATTATTAAATATTCATTATGGCAATACAACAATAAAATTATTCTAAAGTAAATTCAACATTAACAATATTAATTCAACAAATTAATCAATAATTATATATGGCAATACAACAATAAATTATATTCAATAAATTAAAAAATATATAAACTAACAATTAAAATCAATGGAAATAATTAAATACAAATCATGCAATAATAGAGTAAAATTACTAATTATTCTAACATAGTCAATTACTAATTCTAAGTTAGATTCAACTTTAACAACAAACAACCAATAAATTAACTAATACCAATATTTGGTATTTAAACTTTTGACATCGGTCCTTTTCTGTAAAAAGAGACGTGCCGACAAACAATATTCGTTTATAAAACAAAAATTATTCTGATATCGTTGAGAAATGGGTATAACCATATTCGAAAATTGGGCTTTGGACCCACGAACGATAACATGATAGGATGGGTGTTGGACCCGCGTCGTTTTTCCTTTTATATTTATTTTTGTTTTTTTTTTTTTCACATGCAAGAAAATTTATATACAAAATAAAAATGTTAGAAATCCAAAAACAATTACCAAAGTACCACTTTTATAGGTAAAAGACGAAAATGCCACTGGTGGCGCGTGTGGCTCACGCGCAGTTACTGTTGGCGGCGGTGAAATTTTCCGGCGAGATTCCTGGCCAACGAATGGTCGATTCTGGTAGATCCGAGGTAGAGGATTCTGATGATGGTGGTCTCGACGGCAGTTGATGGCTGACGAGGGAGAATCGACGACTTGAAGCTTCGGTGGCCGGTGATGATCGCAGCCTTTTTCCGGCCAGAAGAAGCGGCGAAAACGCTGTAAAAGGCCTGTGTTTTGCTTTATACGAGGTTGGCGACCTTTCTGTGGTGGTTTGGAGGCTTGAAACGGCGGGAGATGGGAGATCGGAGGAGAGAGAGAGAGAGTCGTGGGCGAGAGGAGAAAGAAGCTTTGGGTTGTACTATAGTGTGAATGCTAGCACGGTACACCGGTGCAGCTGAAGTCTGTGAGCCATTGGATCTCTGATTAAAAGATCGTGCGGCTGTAATTGGCTCGATCTGCAGGTTGATCGGACGGTCCGGATGAGCAGAGGTTTGATATGGTGTGGCGCGGTGTACTGAAAGCTTGGAACACCTGGTGACATGGCACAACAGGATCAAAGCTTAGATTATTTCAAGGGCTGAGATGTGTTTGGGTTTTAATCTAGTGTGCTAAGCCGTATTGTATCCTATTAAATCAAAGGTCCACAACTAACACTATTAGATCTAACGGCTAGGATATTTTTGGTATTTTTCAAATTGTTTTTTTTTTAAATCAATATCTTACTCTCGTGAAGAAAAACTAACAAAAATATAAATAGTACATTGATTTCTTCTTCTTTTTTTTCTTCCCCTTTTCCTTTCTGCTGTCGTGGCTATTTATAGTCAATAAGCAGGGGACAGCGAATTCAATTCGCAGGAAAAAATGCACCGCTGCAACTAACCCATACCTACTATAATAAATTCTGAATAATAAATAATTATATGGGTAAAACTAAAAAACTTAAATCAGTATTAGAAAAAGCCCATTTCAACCGCAAAAAAAAAAAATTTATATTGGAACACAACAAAAAAAATAAATTGATGGGTATCAACCCGGTGAACCGGGTTTTGACCAAAAAATAATAGTTTTGACCCGAAACAGCCTAAAAACTCATTTTTTTTATCCCGGTCGACATGGTTTGACCTGTATTGACCCGGTGGACTCGGTTTTGATCCAAAATGACGGTTTTGACCGAAAATGACGGTTTTAACCCGAAACATCATGGAAACTCATTTTTTACCTCGGTCGACTTGGTTTGACCCGTATTGACCTGGTGGACTCGGTTTTGACCAAAAATGACGGTTTTGACCCGAAACGTCATGAAAACTCATTTTTTATCCTGGTCGACATGGTTTGACTCGTATTGACCCGGTTGACTAGGTTTTGATCAAAAATGATGGTTTTGACCGAAAATGACGGTTTTGACCCGAAACGTCATAAAAACCCATTTTGTACCCTAGTCGACATGGTTTGACTTGTAATGACCCGGTGAAATCGGTTTTTATGAAAAATGACGGTTTTGACCCGAAACGTCATGAAAACTCATTTTTGACCCTAGTCAACATGGTTTGACCCGTATTGACCCGGTGAAATCGGTTTTTATGGAAAGATGCGGTTGACTCGAGAAAAATATTTTTTGAATTTAAAATTTTTTTTTCTAAATGTTTTTGGATTTTTATGAATAATAATAGAAATAAAATAACATTCAAGAAAATCTTAGTGAATCAAAAATTAGGTTACAACAAAATCTATACCCCAACTGTCAAAGATCTCAATGACAAGAATAGGATGTAAAGGCATCATGTGACGTTTTGAAATAGATCCCAACTTTTGACAATTTTCACAAGACTTGCAGAATGCATGTGAGTCCTTGAACATGGTGGGCCAGTAAAATCCACTTTGTAAGATTTTTGCAGTTGTCTTTTTCGATGAAAAATGACCCCCACATGCCTCAGAATGACAAAATTTAATGACACTACTTACCTCATTGTCAGGAATGCATCTTCGAAATATTTGATCAGGACAATATTTCAACAAATACGGGTCATCCCAATAAAAGTTCTTCACTTCGTTCAAGAACTTTCTTTTGTCTTGGGTACTCCAATGAGCTGGCAATTGTCCTGAAACAAGAAAATTAACAATATTAGCAAACCAAGGCATCGTAGAGAGAAAAAAAGATTCATCAGGAAAGTAGTCATCGATTGGTGTGATGTCAGATCTCGAATCGGTTGTCAATCTTGACAAATGATCCACAACATTTTCGGTGCCTTTCTTGTCTTTGATTGTGATATCAAATTCTTGAAGTAACAAAATCCACCGCACCAATCTAGCCTTAGAATCTTTCTTAGAGAGAAGATATTTCAATGCTGCATGATCACTAAAAACAACAACAGGTGAGCCAACAAGATAAGATCTGAACTTGTCACATGCAAATACTACTGCAAGTAATTCTTTTTCAGTGGTAGTGTAATTCATTTGAGCACTATTTAAATTTTTACTTGCATAGTAAATCACATAAGGTTTCTTATCTTTTCTTTGTCCCAAGACAGCACCCACGGCATAATCACTAGCGTCACACATTATTTCAAAAGGTAATGACCAATCAGGAGGTTGAATGACAGGAGCAGAAGTAAGCAAGTTTTTAAGTTTAACAAAGGCTTCTTCGCAATGTTCAGTCCATTCAAAAATATTATCCTTTGTTAGAAGGTTACTCAAGGGCTTAGATATTACACTAAAATCTTTGATGAACCTTCTGTAAAAATCAGCATGTCCTAAGAATGATCTAACATCCTTAACAAATTTTGGTGTTGGTATGTTGGTAATTAACTCGATTTTAGATTTGTCAACCTCAATTCCTTTCGATGAAACAATGTGACCAACTACAATGCCGTTTATTACCATAAAGTGACATTTTTCCCAATTCAGTACAAGATTCTTCTCTTCACACCTGCTCAAAACCTTTTCTAAGTTAGTCGAACAATCATCAAATGAATCACCAAAAACATAAAAATCTAAGAAAACGTTCAACCATATCACTAAATATGCTAAGCATGCATCTTTGAAACGTGGCTGGTGCATTACATAATCCAAAAGGCATCCTTTGATATGCAAAAGTACCAAATGGACATGTGAAAGTAGTCTTCTCTTGATCTTCCAATGCAATTTCAATTTGATTGTAACCTGAATAGCCATCTAGGAAACAATAAAATTCATGACCTGCAACTCTTTCTAGGATTTGATCCATGAAAGGTAAAGGGAAATGATCTTTTCTAGTCATTGAATTAAGTTTCCTATAGTCAATGCACATGCGCCAACCAGTAACAGTCCTCGTTGGAATTAACTCATTTTTCTCATTTGTTATCACAGTGACTCCAGACTTTTTGGGTACAACTTGGGTAGGACTTACCCATTTGCTGTCAGAAATAGGATAAATGATTCCATTATCTAGAAGCTTAATGACTTCATTTTTCACTACTTCTTTCATATTAGGATTAAGCCTTCGTTGCATTTCTCTAGAGGGTTTAGCATTTTCCTCCAAATAAATCCTGTGTGTGTAAATCAAAGGGCTAATTCCTTTTATGTCAGCTATGGTCCATCCTAATGCATTTTTGTGCATTTTCAGAGTCTGTAATAACTTACCTTCTTGATGTGCATTAAGTTTGGAAGAGATTATTACCGGAAAAGTTTCATTCTCTCCCAAAAATGAGTATTTGAGATTAAATGGTAACGGCTTCAAATCAGGTTTTGGTGGTTGAACACTTGAAGGTATGGGCTCAATTGATCGTGGTGGCAATTCTTCAATTTGTGGTCTCCAATTGCATGCCTTTGATTCTTCTTGAAAATAGACCATTTGCAAATCATCAGATTCATCAATCTCAGTTTCAATAGAAGTGGTTTGAAATTGATCATGAACTAATTTTTCAATAAAGTCCACTTCCTGTAAATCATTATTATCTCCAGGTTGCTTGTAAATGTTGAAAATATTCATCTCCAATGTCATGTTTCCAAATGATAGCTTCATCAGTCCATTCCTACAATTAATCAATGCATTAGAAGTGGCAAGAAATGGACGTCCTAAAATGACAGGAATTGAATTACAGGGAAAATCTACAGGGAAAATGAATTTATCAACTTGTACTAACACATCCTCAACTATTCCTCTAGACACTTTTACAGATCTATCGGCGAGTAAAATAGTTACAGAAGTTGGTTTTAGCTCACCTAGATTGAGACTTTGAAAGACTGAATATGGAAGTAAATTCACACTAGCTCTAAGATCAAGTAAAGCTCTTTCAATTTTATGTTCTCCAATAAAGCAAGAAATTGTAGGACAACCAGGGTCTTTATATTTCAAAGCATTATTGTTCTGAAGAATGGCACTTGTTCGGCTAAAAATGCTTTCTTTTTCACATTCAGTTTTCTCTTCACAGTGCACAGATCTTTCAAAAATTTAGCATAGGAAGGAACCTGTTTAATAGCATCCAACAAAGGTATATTGATCCTTACCTGTTTGAAAATTTCAAAGATTTCAGAGTTGTGATTGACTTTCCTTTGTTTGGTCATGGCATGAGGAAATGGAAGTGCTGGCGGGGAATCAGCCTTTTCTTTGCAATGTTCAGGTTCAACCCCTTCCTTACCCTCAGAGATAGACTCATCATCTTTCTCACAAGGTTCAAGAATGGGTTTTTCAATAACCTTACCACTACGAAGAGTGATGACTGATTTGACTTGATCCATGTGTTGGCTTCCAGAACTACTTGCATTTGCATTGTATTGCCCCTTTGGATTTTGCTGTGGTTGAGAAGGAAACTTACCTTTCTCTTGAAACTGAGAGCAGATGTTAATTTTGCAAGAGCATCTTTAAAATCGTCATGCTTTGAGCAAGTTGAGTGTTGATTGTCTCCTGCTTTTCAATGAATGCATGCAATGTTTCCTCAAATTTCTTCTAGGAGGTGGAGCATAAGGAGGTGCATATCCATGAGAATTTTGGAAATTATGGTGTGCTTGAAACGGTGGCTGTGAAGTTTGTGCATTATTGCTATCACTCTTCCAACTGAAATTTGGGTGATTTCTCCAACCAGGGTTATGTTTGTGAGTATGGGTTATGGTTGGGCCTTTGGAAACTGTTTAAAGCATGGGCTTGTTCATGGAGGCATTCCTAAAGAAGGCAAAGTTGGACAATCATTTTGATGTTCATTTGTTTCACAGATTTGACACACAATGTCTTGAACAGATTTTAATTGACCACTCTTTTTCAATTCTAGTGCCTCGACTTTTCTAGCTAAAGATGCAAACTTGGCTTGGAGGTCATGATCTTCCCTAAGGTTGTGCATACCTCCACTAGATGTATGAGGTTGAGTTTTACTTGGTGCCTCATAAGTACCTGTGGTGTCCCAATTTTGAGCATTTTCGCTAGCAAGTCTAGGTACTCCATTGCTTCATTAGGGTCTTTATCTTCAAAGTTCCATTGCACATCAATTCAACCATTTGCCTATCTCTAGGTGTTAAACCTTCATAAAAATGTGAAACCAATCTCCATGTTTCAAAACCATGATGTGGGCAAGTATTAAGCAAATCTCGATACCTATCCCAACATTGGTAAAATGTTTCTCCTGGCTTTTGAGTGAAAGTGATGATTTGTCTTTTGAAAGAGTTTGTTCTGTGAGATGGAAAAAACTTCTTTAAAAATTGTTGTTGCATTTCATCCCAAGCACGAATGGATCCTGGTCTCAAATTTTAGCCATGTTTTAGCTTTATCTTTTAATGAAAAAGGAAAAAAGCTTTAATCTAATGGTGCTCATGCTACAATTTGAGTCATTATAAATATTACAGACCTCCTCAAAATCCCTTAAATGTAAGTATGAATTTTCTAGGTCTAAGCCATGAAAAGAAGGTAAAAGTTGAATAATGCCTGGCTTAAAATTAAAATGAGATGCATCAGGAGGGAAAACTATGCATGAGGGTGCACTTGTTCTTGTGGGATTCATGTGGTCTCTAAGTGTTCTCATACGGTTATTCTCATTATTCTCATTATGAAGCGATTGATTATCTTCTTCAGCCATATTTTCTGAAAATGATGAGGATACCTTACAAAGTCGACCATTTAATGTACGTGACCAAACTCTCGTGCACGTGTAAGAAGAGAATAAAAGGAAGAAAAGAAAAGAGAAGAAAAAGAAACAAAACAAAAGAAACAAAAGTTAGATAAAATGAAAAATGAAAAGAGAAAATAAAATAAATATTATAAGTTATACAAGAATTTACCTCCCTGGCAACGGCGCCAAAAACTTGACACGACCAAAAGATTGATGTCTTTTCCCAAGTGCAGGAGTGTCGAAGTAATAAATAACCCGGCAAGACCGGGGTCAAACCACAGGGAGGTTAACTATATAAATTATAAACAACAACAACAACAATAATAATAAGATAAAGAGAGCTTTGGGATGTGATATTGATGTAAGGATTAAACAAGCATAAAATAATTGTCAAGGTTAGAGGATCCATTAATGGTACTTCAAACAAGTATAATATAAACTCTTTTTATTACTCAATTGGAAACCACACACAAAGGAGGTTCCAATCGGATTGTAAATTGTTAACATGATTACATTAGTTATCTTATTCAAATAATGCTAATACTTGTAAATGTTGTCAGGCATTCATGATTATAACTTATGTTAACAACAAATCAAGTTCCTTTCATAGCTCAGGTGTCGGTTATACCATATAGTATGGGCTATGAAAGTGCCAAGTATTTGTTGTACCAAGTGTTATACAACATAAATCTAGATTAACCATTTAACAAGCAAAGTATTAAAAGTGAACAAGATAACAAATATAAAACATGTTAGTATCCAACATTAAGGTCCATGTTAAGTTTATATTATACTTATTCTTACACCATTAGTGTACCCTTTTCACCTTGACATAATTAACTTAGCCAAACATAATAAAAGAAAGAAACATAAATGAACAAGATAAGAACATAAATGAGAAAGAAGTTAACTAAATAAAGGAAAGGAAATGAAATGCATAAACTTGATATTAATGAAAGCAAAACATAAGCAATACAAAGAGAGAAAGCAAGAGCATGATCTTGGTCTGGAAACCAAGATACCTAAAAGCATGGAAAATGCCTCCTTTTATAGGCCAAAATTTAGAACTATTGATTTGATGAATAATTGTTGAATGGGTGGCCACATCTTGACTTGGTGAAAATCATTATCTTCTTGTTTGAATAAAACGTCATTGCTAACATCAGAACTGGATCCATATGAAATCATAAAAGTTCTAGGAAATTCTCTTAGCTTTCCAAGAAAAAAAAAAGTTGAGGTCATTTGGACTTCTAGAACACAAGATATAGGCTGAACACTTAACAGTGTCTGGGCTGCAGGACAGATTCGGACTTCTCCGTTGTTGCTATAATTTGGACTTGAAAACGGCCTTCTTAGATTTTGTCACATAAAGTTGTAGGCCTATGTCTTACCAATTGTGTAAAAATTTGAGATCATTTGACATCTAGAACTCGAGATATGACCAATTACCAAATAGTGTTCCGGTTTGGACTGCACCAACATCTCTTTTCTAAGCTTCACCCTTCTTTAAAAATTTCAGTAGTTGAATTCATCAATCAATCCTTTGATTTATGTGATAGCCTGCATTTAAGATGAACATTTACCATATATTAAGGCATTTTATAGTATCAACTTGTTATTATAAAACATGCTTTAGTTAAGGAGTTATTGATACTTCAAGTGCAAAATGATGATATAAAACCTTGATAAACATGCACTTTTAAGTACTAATCACACCCCCCCCCCAACCAGCTTATTACTAGTCCCTAGTAATCAAAGCGTTAAAAAAAAAACAATTTGCAAGTTCCACAAAGCAAGGCATTCATCATTCAACTTCCATTAATCTATCCAGATAAACAAACTCTCATTAAATTTATATTTCTGCTTCATACTTCTTAAACAAGATATTAATAAACCTTCTTTTTATGTGCTCAATGTATGAAAACATAGATGATGGGGCTTTTGTTGGAAGAAAACAATATTATGTTCGAATGTTTAAGGTTAACTTCCTTGGGTTGGGATTATTTTTTTTTTTTCTTTTTTTTTCTTTCTTTCTTTTTTTTTGCATATATACACATACAACTTAAAACACAATGTATCTTTAACCCATGTAACGAGTTTTAGGCTAATGACTCCCAGACCAGTTGGTCTTATGGCATTAGGTGTTGAGACACCCCTACGAGCTTAGCAACTCGGGTTGCAGATACTGATACGTAGATAGTGCAATGTTTGATTCCCTTAAGCTTTTCTCCTTAACCCATATAACAAGCTTTGGGCCAATGGCTCCCAAGTCAGTTGACTTTAGGGTATTAGGTGTTAAAACACCCCTTCGGGCTTAATTGCTTAGGTTAGGGAGGCTACGAAACCAAACTTATCTATGTTTTTATTATCATCAATATTATCAAAAAAATTTTATTTTTTTTGCAAATTATATACTATCCCTTTCCCTTAGTTGTTACCTTTAACAAAAGAACATTATTAATGTTAATAATCCAACGTGCAACCCACAATCATATGTTAAAGTGTGTGTGTGAAAATGAAGGTTTAAGAATACTTGTTAAATGAGTATATGAGCAGAATCAAGTGATAACAATGCGAGAGTTTGTAAACCTGAATATTTCAAGAAGTATTATGATAGACCTTGGTAATGATACTTACTAAGATGCGTCTCTAGAGTCAATAAAATTTCCTCCTTACTCTGTCATCCTAATAATAATTTTGTCAAATGATTTTAATAATAGCAAAAACAGTTAGTAGTAAGTTAGTTTTTTTTTTTTAACTACTACGCTCTCCCCCTAACCAAAACGAGACATTGTCATCAATATCTATTTCTTTCCCTTCTCTTTTCTCCTCAACTCCTTCTTTTCTCCTTCATGCTCATATATGTATTGTTCTCCTTTCTTCTTCTTTTTTTCTCAGTTTTTTTTAATTAATATACTTTACAAATTTGTTTTTTTTTTCTCTTCTTAACTTCACTTGCAACCACATTAAGGTAAGATTTTTCTTTTATCTTTTTTCTTTTTTTTCATGTTTTTTTCACTAAATTTGTTTATTTTATTTTATTTTTAATTGTTTTTGTTAATAATTGTATGAATATTGTTGTAGAGTATGTTTTTCATATGATTTTCTTCTTCTTTTGAATATTATAGACTGTTAATTTATATTAATTTAATTATTTTATAGTTTTGTAAAATAAAATTTTTAAAATATTTTAAAATAATTACTGACGGAATTACATATGGTATTTTTCCAAGGAAAATACAGACGGAATGAAGAGGAAAAAAAAAATTTGCGCTCCTTTTCCGTCAGTAAATCCATCGGTAATAATATTTTTTTATTACCGATGGACAAAAAATTACCAACGAAAGATTTACCGACGGAGCATTTCTATCAGTGATTCTGTTGGTAAATTAATTACCAACGGAATGATAGTACAAATACCAACGGAAAATTCCGTTGGTAAATCTAAAGATTGTGGTAGTGATTAATTTAAAACACAATCATTTAAAGTATATTTATGGAAAATTGTATTCTTTTCTCTTATAAAATCATAGAGTTTAATATAAAAATAAGAGTTCCATCATATTATATGAGATTGGATATTACAAATACAGACATACTAAAGAGTACGTTTCTCTTAAATCGAACCCATGTATGACCACTTCGAAATTACCAACTGCAACGTAAGATTTATGTCTATTAATGCCAAATCGGATTTGTTAACAATCGAATTAGACTTGTTAATTAACTACCAAATCACGTGCGGATTAACTATCAAATCATCCGATTTTACCGTGGAATCCTGAAGTTGTGCCGCTGATTGTTCAGACTTTTTTTCTGGAAAGTCAATGACATCTTAGCCAAGTCAAAAACATGTACAAAAAGAACAATTTACAAAACATTGGTATCAATGATTTCACACTAACCTTTAATTTCTCCATTAAATTAAAAAATCTCAAGGATAGGTATCAACTTGTTGCCCTATGAATCGATTCGGCAACCTAATTTTTTTCATATAAAATAATTTTATTTGATGTGATGTTTTTTTAAAAAAGAAAAAGAAAAAAAAATGATTTTAAAATAGATTTAGGCCGGCTCATTACTTCAGATATTAGATCGGGTGATAATTATGATTTCAAGATCAATGCTCACTTGGTGGAATCTTGCCCTTCCATCATCGTCGATCTTTTCCCTTCTTCTTGAATCAGAAAAGGCAGGCTGCTTCTATGCAGAAGAAAATGAAGCTCATATTCTAAAACAAGAAAAAGAGGCATTAGCCCATCATATTAGCTAAGCTAAAAATGAGGCTCAAAATCTGACTCAAATGAAAAGGTCTCATCAACATCAAAGCCCATCTCCAGCCTCAAAGGTTTAGTTCTTCCATCTTTTAAGTTGAAAAATGTCAACTTATCAATTCCATCCCTTAATGCAACATTAGCATTGCAGACGCCAGTAAGGATAATATATGGTAACTCTTTTGTTAAAGCTTCAAAGTTCACTATCTGCTTCTTCTTCCATATTTTTCTATCATAGTTCTCGATGATCCATACCTCCATGAAACGTTCGCCTTCCTCTTTACATATCAGGGCAAGATTTCCCTCAAACTCACCGCGCATCATGAGCTTTTGATGATAATTCTTACGAACCGGTTCGGGTAGCGAAATCATGCTATATATCTCTTCCTTCACATGGAAGGCAAAAATTTTACATCCAAACGTAAGCCAATGAAGTGAACCACAAACAGATACAGCAGGATTAAAACCAAGGAATGACTCGTTCAAAATCACTTCCTTCAGTTGCTTCCATGCATGGATCTTTGAATCAAAAACCTCGCATCGAAGATTGTTAAATCGATAGGAATCTCTATTCGTACGAAACTTAGGCTGAGAAAATCTCACAATCTTCTGGGGCATGATAGTTTGGGTAGGAGCTGAACTGGGTGAGTCTTATGCGATGGCTTTTGCTAAGGCTGATTTGGGCTCAGGACTCCTGGGCTGAAGTTTTGCTGGGTCAATGGAGAACCCATTGATGTATGTTCTTGATAATAATAATAATAATAATTTATGTTATTTTCTTTTTGATTTTTAGGTTTATCTGTGTGTTCATGGGATACTTGTTAAGAGTATATTTTTTTAATGATATTAACTGCTTGAGGATCCTGAGCTATGTTTTGTAAACTCAAATTATGCATTAAAAAACAGAAAAGAGAGTTTTTAATGTCTATATTTTGAAATTTGACTTTTATTAAAAAAATTAATTCAAAGTTAATGTTATTAATTTAGTGGGTCTTATAGATTTGACCTGGAACTTAGCTAATCGACATCTGGCTGAGGCTGGGTGTAGAAAAATTAATTATTTGAAATTGATGTTTTTTTTCCCCAGCCATTTGCTCAGATCTGTTTTTTACTGCATGCAACATGGTTTGACTAATTGAAAGGATTGGATGTTATATAATCATATAATAGGCTGCTGAATTAAGATATGCTTGCCATCTCTTTCACCAATCTTTCAGCCTATTGTGCCTCATTCTGTAACGAAATTAAGTATCTCAATAAATAATGAGTTTGTGATAGTACTTACATGTGTTTTGAACCATATTACAAATTATTCATATTGTAATCGAAAGATTTAAGATTTGGTTAGTTGTAAGTTATTAAATAATAAATATTGACGATGTTGGCTACGAGGTATAATTTGTGATATTACATAACAGAAATACGCAATTAATAACAAAGTTTAAGTAGTATACTTACTGAATAAAATGTCTCAGTTCTTCGCAGTTAAATAACACATAATTATGTCATTGTTTGAACTCTATTTCAGACAAATATCTTCCCCTGTCATCATTTTTTGATATGGGTCATCCAGAATTTAAGAATATTGACAATTTTCCACTCGAAGGCACTTCACCACCATCGTCATACCTTGGAACGCGATTGATTATTATTCTCAAATAAAACTCGAAATAGTACGAGATAAATGTTGAGATCTCCTCAACAATATAGGCCTCACATATCAATGCCTCAACATACACCTTGTTTTTTACCTTCACCTTGGTTTTATCATTGTTTTTTATTTGTTATTCTTTGTTAAATTTAAATTTTATTTTTGAATTAAATAGAATTAATTTATGAAAAAGTATAGGTGGGTGCTCACTTGTATATATGTAGCAACATGCTAAACAGTCAGGTCATTTATAGGAATTCCAGCATGGATTATCCATTTCATGTGAATATTCATATGTATGGAAGTTGAATAAGACGAAGTTGTGGTCATGGTTGTTAAAATCACGAGTCAACTCATAAAATCGTACGTTTTTACGAGTCAATATAGACTTTAAGTGCTAAATCGTTCATAAAACTCGGAAATGAGCAAAATCGAATTTTAAACAGTTAAAATCGGGCAAAATCGCATAAAATCGCAATTTCACCACCGATTGAACGGGTTTGCCCGCAGGAAATTTTAATTCGATGTTTCTGCCACGTGTCGTCCTCCTATTGGCTCTAACAGATCGAAGGCTCTCTTCTCTTCTCTTCACCGAAATCAGTCTTCTCTCTTCTCTTCTCTTCACGTTCTCAGAAATCCCTAAATTGAAAATCCCAAATTTCACATTCCTCAGGGCTCAGTGACTCAGTCTTTTCACCAGCCCTTGCTCGCCCCTCATCTGCATTATTTTTCCATCATCGACGGCGACACGACGTTCTTTTCACCAGCCACTGTGAGAATCACAGTCCACAGTCCACACAAGGTAAGTAACACTGTTTATCTTGTTTCACCGCCTCCTGCACACAACACACAACAACACTGTTTATCTTGTTTCTGTTAAAAACAGGAACTGTTCAGATTGCTAGTTTATAGAAGAAGAATGATTCTTAATAATTAATGAAAACAACAGCAGCTTAAGTAGCTTTACAGAAGGAGTAAAAGAAGGAAATAGCAGCCCACGTTTAACAACCTATTACGTGGTAATAGACTAAGTCAGAATTTGAAAAACTAACTACTCCCTAAACAGCAGGGATTTATTAACGAAGCAGTAGCATAGGATTTGCTAACTGCACAACTAACCATAATCTAACAATTTCTCCCTTAAACTGAATGAACCTTGCAGTCAGTTTACATATGGTTCTTGACAAACACCTAACATACTCTGCAGCTTCACAAATGCATCTAACTTCAGAGGTTTAGTCATTATATCTGCAATTTGGTCTTGACTATTGCAATGCACCATTTCCACAGTTCCAGCCTTTGTAAGCTCACGCAAAAAATGGAAACGAATGTCTATGTGCTTGCTGCGTCCATGCTATCAAAAAAAAAAAAAAAGCAATCTGAACAGTTCCTGTTTTTAACAATTTCTCCAGTCTTCAAGTGGGTTTTTTTTTGTCCCTGTCTGTTTCTTAGTTTGATGTTAATGTTAGTTTGATTGAATTCACAGGCTCCAACTTTGACTGTGCTCAGTGCTCATTGGCCATTGCTCACTGCTCAGAACAGACTCGACAGAGGTAAGCTTCCGTTTCTCTGCTCACTGCAATAATTTCTTACCATTTCGTTTCTTTACAGTTTAATGTGAATTTTAGTGTGCTACTGTGACAATGTTAATATTCTAGTGTGCTACTGTGACTGTCATAGAAAAAAACGGAATGGAAGTTATTTTATTACATTAGAGCGGAAACACATTGAAGAGTACTCCCCGGGCTCAATCCCATGGTACCATTATTTGGAATGAAAATCTGGAAGTGTTTGTATGTTTTAACTTGTCAAAACAAAAGTATAATTCTAAATCTGGAAATGCTACTGATATATCCTACATTCAAATTAAGGTGCTTGTTGCCGATGTTAAGGCTCAAGGCTATTGCTTTCCATGTTGGATTTGGCCGGCCAGTTGGTTCATCTTGGCCCTTCAGATTCTTATTGAAGTAAATCTACGGCAGCATGCTTTGCCAAGTTTTTATTTTGCTGGGGGAGCGGGCTTGGCATTGCGAATTAACCATAAACTGCTACACGATAGTTTATTTGATTCTGAGATGTTCATAAAGTTCATGGTTGATTCCTAGCATACTACAGAACAAAGTTCTGAGCTATCCAGATAATGAGTGTTGGTTTTCTTCGCACTGCAGATCTTCTCCACGTCAGTTACATCTCATTTCTACCTCTCCTGTTGTTAATCCATGTTCAAAAGAGTGTGCCATCTGGTATTAATTGTAATGATACAAGAAGTGGATGGAAAAACTACATCTTGGATGGCCTCTACACTGCAATTCCTACTGGGTTAATATTCTGTTAATATTTTAGTGTGCTACCATTCCTTTTTTTTCTTGTCTTCCTGGATTTGACTAGTAGAGCAATACCTGCACAACATAGTTATAAAGTCCACCAGAAGCACCGTAATGCTAAAATCAATTCTTGAATGCTGGAGTTCAAATTGGTAGGCTGTTTGTCTCAACTTTTTGTAGTTAAAGAGCTCTGAAGGAATGAACTAATCAGAAATAATTGATTTCTAATTGTGTCTTGGATTAAATTCAATTGAATCCTTGAGTTATAGCGCTATTTACACAACAGTCTTGGGTTTTTGGACTATTCAATTTGGTCATTGAATTTTAATTTTCAAGCAATTTTTCCTTGAATCAGCTCCAAACTTTGGTATTTTTTCAATTACACCCCTGATTCCTTTAATTAATTAAATCAAAGATTAATTTAGTTCTCAAACTCATTAATTCTTCAATTAAACTCTTGATTTCATTAATAAAATAATCTAAATTTTTATTTGAAGGCTTGAAATATGTATGAATTTTTATTTGAAGCATGTTTTTTATGTATGAATTTTTTATTTGAAACATGAATTTTTTTTAATGTATTTTAAAATTTCTTATGATTTTTTTACGATTTTACGATTCGAGTTTGTGTAAGGTTTTCCGTGCCGTGTTAAAATCGCAATTTTAACAACCTTGGTTGTGTTCAATAACTGCTCCATGTGCTTTCAGGTAGATTTGTAAGATCTATGTCAAGCTGACAAACGACAGGCCTCTAACATACGTAGAAATAAATTGTGATATTTTTATGCATAAATATATATCAAATAACAAAAGGTTGGACAGACCATGTGAGGTGCCATTTATTCCAAGTTAATTAATTACTCGTGGGTTCGGTCTTCTGAAAATTGATGAATATTAAAGTATATATAATTGAAAAGAAAATGCAGGCACGCGTTTTAAAAGTATGTCCACATCACCTAGAGCAGGTTAATACGACAGGAAAATTATAAGGTCAATTGCTTACCATCAACCTAGGGTCGGTATTTATTTCTCTTTCTTTTGAGAGTAATAGCGTAGCTATAAAACGCGGCCTAGACTATCAGTCAATTCAAGATATAATATAAATATTTTTTATTACAGTATTATTTAAAATTAAATTAAATCAATTCTAAATTTATATAATCTGAATATTTAATTGAGTCGACTTACTTAACCACGAGTAAAAATAATTTATTGAAAGATTTTCTATTAGACATGTGAGGAGTTGTATTTCGCTTTTCAAAATACATATAGGATACATCATTAAAACCATGAATCAAAAGTATACTTTTAGCTAGGTATACTGAATATTTATTTCCCCATTAAAATGGCACAAAATAAATGAAGTGAGATTTTGGAGGCATAATTTGGTGAATTATATATATAGAGGTCATTAATATTCAAAAGCAAGGTTGTCAATTCCGTTTCGGTAAATGTTTTGTTTTTTCAATTGGAATGGAATGTTTCAGTTTCGGAGTGTTTCGGCGTGCCGTTTCGGTGTTGTACTGTTCATATATATATTCAACAAACATAATTCAAATTCAAAATAAATTAATTATAAATTATGCAATACAAACAAAATGCCAAACAAATATAATTTCAAAATTTAAAATATTTATAAATAGTCAAGATTAAATAGATCTTTAACTTAAAGTAATTCAACTTAAACAAAATATCAAAATATTATGAAAGTAAAATGTTTTAACAAAAATATTTTAAATATAAAGTTAAGTCAATGTTATCAAGGCTAATGGATTCTAAAGCATTCCTTGTTTTGCTCAAATTCCTACAAAGTATAAATATGAAAAAAAACAACATGAATATAAACCATATATATTAGTGATAAATCTAATTTTAAAAAATTAATATCATTATTAATGAAAATAGTAATAATAATTTTCAATATTATTATTAATATCATTGTTATTGAAAATAGTAATGAAAAAGAGTTTTTTATAATTGGGTGGTTTAATTAATTAAATTGAACAAGGTTCAATTTGATTCAATGGCTTTTCAAGAACGGAACGGAACATGTAGAATGAAACAAGAACGTTCTGAGCAGAATTTAGCTGAAAAATCCGGAACGGATCGAGATTTAAAATGAAATGAAATTTGTTCCGTTTTATTTTGTTTTTTGAATTGGTATGGAAATATTTCGGCCATTCCGAATAAGACGAAACGGAATTGACTACCTTGTTCAAAAGGGAAAGAGTGATTTGATAAAAATCATAAGTAAATTAATGAAGTAATACTCCAATCATTTCAATATATTGAAATAAAAATCTGAAGGGGAAGAACTTAGGAATATACATCGGATGAGAATTCATATACATGATTGTTCAATTGCAAAGAATACGAGCAAGACATATCTTTGTCCTTGTGGACGCATGTGATATGTTTGTGCAATCGACCTATCATTAACGTACCAAATTATATATTCCTTATAAAGAATCCTTGCTTTTAATCGGATTGAATAAATGAATTTACGGTATTTTTAATAGTAAAATAAAAAACAATTTTATATATTTAATTTAAATTGTTAACGGATTGGGTGATTTATTCTTTCTTAAGTAGTACTAGATTTCAATTTCTGGGATTCTAAAGAGATGATTTTTTTTCATTTTTTTCTATACAAATTAAGAAACCAAACACAATTTTCTCACAAACCAAACAAGTTCTAATAGTTTTTTCTTAGACAATTACTTTTACTATTTTATAATTTAGTCGTTTTTACATTTATTTTCCATGTCTTCTAATGAAAGGTTGACAGAGTAAAGAGGAGTAGACAACGACGGGGAGATTGACCATTCTAGAGTCATGTGCTTGATAGCCAACAACCCTACATCTATATGAAAAGTCAACAGAAATACCCCATGTATTTCTTGGTGTATAGCCCTACAGAATATTCTTAATATATGGATGTAATATTCGTTGAATGTAGTTTTCTTTTTCTGGCTTTATTTATCAAAACTCTTAGAACCGTGAGGCTTACCTCCTGTACGTGGCTCTAGTCATTTGACTCGGTCATATATGCTACAGACAACATCCATGCAATTATTAAGGAACGATTATTTTGGTAACAATTTTAACCAATTTTCTATGTGCTCCAATTGAATGGAAGATTTCTGTGGGCGCCGCTGCTTTCTTAGGTTTTAAATGTTCTTCCTTTAAAAAATAAATAAATAAATATATAATCTTTGCTTGATTGGCACTTGGATTTTTACATCGTAATATACTATTTGGTAATTGGATTTTTATCTGTATTTGGTGTTGTTTTTTAATAGGTTAGGTGAACCTGGATTATGTTAGATTAATTTTTACATGGTTTAATTTTAAACTAAAAAATTTGAATCAAATTTTTTTTATTTTTTTGATATCATATTCAAAAAAGATTTATTAATTGTTCATATTATTTTTAACTGATCAAATCAATTAAATCAATCATAATATTACGTTATAGAATTTTAGATTTAAATTGGCCAAAGAGTCATATAGATAAATTATAAAATTATTTATTGAATCGAGTTTAAAAATGAAATTAAATAATTTTTTATAATTTAAATATTTTTATTATATTTAAAAAGTTTGACTAGATTCGTAGCTAGTTTTTTTTTTATTCTTATTTTTTTACATTATTTTGAAAGTCAACTGTCTTTTACACCAAACTACTGGTATACATCATTATCTTCTCGAATTTCAAGTATAAGATTTTTCCCCTCCATTGTTTTTAAGACTTGTCTTTCAAATTAAAAATTTTATCCTCTTAGAGGTGAAAAAAAAAATCAAAAAACTAATTAAATCAAGAAAATTAGAAAAAAAATAACCAAAAAATCAAATCATGAAAAAAATCCGATTAAACTGATTAAAATTTTAGAAAAACTAACTGGTACAGTTCGGTTTTGGTTTTACAAGCCTGAAACCAAAAAAACCGAACCGAACCGAACCTAAACAAAAAAAACCGGAAAAAACCGAGTCAAATCGAAAATGGTCGATTTGAACCGGTTTTGGTTGGGTTTCTGTTTTTTTTAAAAAATAACATTAGGTTTGGTTATTGTTTTTAATAAAAACCAAACCAAACCGAAAATAATTACCTCTACTCCATTGTTTTAATTTCTTCTAAAAAAATCAATCTAAAGTATTCAATGCTCTAGAATACGGCTCCATGATATCACAATATTGCTAAGAAACACACATTAGCATATTAATTTAAAACACAATCATTTCAAGTATGTATATGGAAAATTGTATTCTTTTCTCTTATAAAAACATAGAATTTAATATAAAAATAAGAATTCCATCATATTATATGAGATTGGATATTACAAATACAGACATACTAAATAGTTTCTCTTAAATCGAACTTGTTGTCATAATTTATTTTTAGATTATTCTTAGATTCATTTTTTTTCTTTTAAAAAATAAAATACAAAAAAATAAAAAAAAATATTATAAAAAAAAGATGTTAGAATGTTTAGAAATGATCAAAAATTAATTGAGGAGGTTCAAAAATATAAAAATAGATGGCGACTCTCAATCTATATTTTACTGATACGAGACAAAAATACCTGTCCTTTTATATTTGCCAGATATACCTTTATATTTTTTTAAAATAATAAATTATCATCACGACGCCGTACACATACGGCACCCGTCCATAACTACTTCGAAATTACCAACCGAAACGTAAGATTTATGTATATTGCCAAATATGATTTGTTAACAATCGAATTAGACTCGTTAATTAACTACCAAATCACCTGCGGATTAACTATCAAATCATCCGATTTTACTGTGGAATCCATGTCCTGAGGTTGTGCCGCTAATTGTTCAGACCTTTTTTTCTGGAAAGTCAACACCTTCTTTTTTTCTTTTTCTTTTTCTTTTTCCTTTCAAAGAATTCAATGACATCTTAGCCAAGTCAAAAAAAATGTACAAAAAGAACAATTTACAAAACATTGGTATCAATTTCCGCTTCTTGATCGTCAAAGAAAAAAAAATGATTTTAAAATAGATTTAGGCCGGCTCATTACTTCAGATATTAGATCGGGTGATAATTATGATTTCAAGATCAATGCTCACTTGGCGAACGTCATATCCCAATTTCCGCTTCTTGATCGTCAAAGAAAAGCTTCCATATTTGAATTTTCTCCTAAAAACACGGTAATCATTTTCAACCATTAAATAAAAAGACATTTATTTTCCATATAAACACTTTCTCCTCGCTTAACTAAAATCCACACAAAGGCAATCATTCTCTCTTACACTAAATAAAATGGCAAAACCAGCCCTTTTAGCCTTCCTTGTAATTCTTATCTTCAGTACAACTTCTTCTTCTTTCTCTGCCACGGCTGATGGTGATGATTCAGTTTATGAATCTTTCCTTCAATGCCTAGAAAGCAACACAAACCCACAAGACGAAATCTCAAAACTTGTTTACTCACAATCTAGCGCATCTTACACTTCAGTTTTAAGAGCTTACATAAGAAACGCACGTTACAATACCTCAGCAACTCCGAAGCCAGTTGTCATTGTAACTCCATCTCAAATATCCCATGTTCAGGCCACGGTTATTTGCACAAAAAAGGTTGGTTACCAGCTCAAAATCAGAAGTGGTGGCATGATTATGATGGGATTTCCTACGTTTCTGACATGCCCTTTTTCGTTCTTGACCTGTTTAATCTAAGATCTATTGAAGTTAATGTCAACGATGAGTCTGCTACTGTTCAAGCAGGGGCTACTCTTGGTGAACTTTATTATAAAATCTGGGAGAGCAGCAAAGTTCATGGTTTTCCTGCGGGGGTGTGTCCCACGGTTGGTGTTGGTGGGCATTTAAGTGGTGCGGGTTATGGCAATATGTTAGGGAAATATGGGTTGTCGGTTGATAATGTAGTGGATGCAGAAATTGTTGATGTTAATGGGAAACTTCTTGATAGGAAAGCAATGGGGGAGGATCTTTTTTGGGCAATTCGTGGAGGTGGCGGTGGGAGTTTTGGGGTTATAATTTCTTACAAGATCAAGCTTGTTTCTGTTCCTGAGACAGTTACCGTTTTCAGAGCAGAAAGAACACTTGAACAGAATGCTACTGATGTTGTTTACAAGTGGCAATTAGTTGCTCCTCAAACAAGTAATGATCTTTTCATGAGGATGCTCTTGCAGCCTGTGACAAGGAACGGTAATCAGACTATTAGAGCGTCAATTGTGGCATTGTATTTAGGGAATTCTGATAGTCTTGTGGCTTTATTGGGAAAAGATTCCCTGAATTGGGATTGAAGAAGGAGGATTGTAATGAGACAAGTTGGATTCAGTCTGTGATGTGGTGGGATGAGTCTCAAAATCTTGGAAAGTCACCTGATGTTCTTTTGATAGGAATCCTAATGATGCCAAATTCTTGAAGAGGAAATAGATTATGTTCAGAATCCAATATCAAAAGATGGGTTGGAATGGTTGTGGAAAAAGATGATCGAAGTAGGCAAGACTGGATTGGTTTTCAATCCTTATGGTGGTAGAATGAATGAAATCCCTGCCTCAGAAACTCCATTCCCTCACAGGGCAGGCAATTTGTTCAAGGTGCAGTATTCAGTGAATTGGGAAGAAGCTGGAAGCGAGGCAGACAAGAATTTCATGACTCAAATAAGGAGGCTTCACAGTTACATGACCCCATTTGTTTCCAAGAATCCAAGGAGTTCATATCTGAACTATAGGGATCTTGACATTGGTGTTATGGAGGCTGGAAAAGATAGTTTCGAACAGGGCAGTGTTTATGGCTACAAGTATTTCAATGACAATTTTGATAGGTTGGTGAAAGTAAAGACTGCTGTTGATCCAGAAAATTTCTTCAGGAATGAGCAGAGCATCCCTACTTTACCAAGTAAGGCATAGAAGATTTCTAGTAGTGATTTTAACCAAATGGTTTGTAATAGAAATAATAATCTGTAGTTGCTTTATTTTCAATTGGAAAGCCACATGATTGCTTCTTGGTGGAATCTTGCCCTTCCATCATCGTCGATCTTTTCCCTTTTCTTTAATTTATAAAATAAATCTTACTTGAGGGTAATGCAAATCTGTGATCTTGACAATAGCAGATCTTACCCCTTCTTCAAGGCTGAAAGGTGATAAAGACCTTGATGCCAAGTGTATGCTTTTTCTTCATTTGATCTTTCGTGAATGAATGGTTACTTGTTTTGCCATAGAGCAGCTTTATCTACAGTCACAAATCACAAATCGCAATATTACAGTGCCAATCATATATGAAAGTTTCAAGGTTCTTTCCATTTTGGTTCTGATTAAAAAGCTGTTGATTGCTTACATCCCATGATTTTTGCCATGTTTTCGAGGAAGGAACATATGCTCTTAAGTCCAAATCCGTACAAAAGGCTTACATATGTGCTTGTAGTCTCCTGGGTCATCCACACACGATAAGCCTCCACATGGCTGACAATGTTGAGGCTTGAAAACAATTGCTTTTGTCCAACTAGTTTAGATTCTTCACACATCTCTTAACAGATAGCAGTCCGACAACTTGTTCCAGCAGCAAAATCCCACCACCAACAACCAGCTTACATCTCATGAACCAAATCATCTTCTTTTTTCAAACAAAATGTTGGTGATGAAGATGAACTCATATTCTAGGTAATATATATGTGCTTTATGATTGACACCACATGACGAGTGTCGTTTCTCATCAATCTTTTGTGCCCCAGTTGAATCATTTATCCTCACAGATGAATTTAGGTCCTATTGGCTTTAACAGCTATACATCACATGTGGCTCGTATTGATGCCGACACTCAATTTAATTCTAATAGACTGAACTTGAATCAAATGAAGGCTTGTACACATGCTTTTTCTTCCTGTTGTATGTCCTGCTCAGACTCAGTTTCTTGCTTCCTGGTAACTGACGTTGTTCTGTTATTGCAGATGTAGAACATGACTCAGGGGTGACTGCTGGAGGCTCTACTTCAAGGTCTATATCATCCATGTTGATTCTAATAGTAATCTTGACATACTTTGCTTTTCTTTAAGGATCAGAGGATGATGATGTGTTCGTAGCTATTCTTGGATTTCTCTTTTCTCTTGTTTGGCATTCCAAGTGGGAAACTCAGAGGGCTTTTCAATTCCATTTGGAGGGGGAAAAAAAATGGAATCCAGTGGCATTCCAGTTTCTTGTTTGATCCTATTTATGAAAGGACTATAATTTGCCATGGAATGGTCACGGCTCAGTGACAACGACCTGATATCAGATGGTTTGGTGGTCCTGAATTTAGGCAGTGAAGATATGTGGCTAAAACTGGTTGTGAATTAGGGGCTAGCCCAAAGGCCACAAACATCTACCGGGCCCTTCTTCTTTAATCAGAAAAGGCAGGCTGCTTCTATGTAGAAGAAAAATGAGGCTCATAATCAAAAACAAGAAAAAGAGGCATTAGCCCATCATATTAGCTAAGCTAAAAGTTTAGGATGTATAATCATATTTTGTTTTTTTTTTGTAAATCAATATCAAAATCTTCTAAAAAAGAAATTAACACTAGCTAGAGAAACAAATTTAAACTATCAATCATAGGTAATTTTCCAAAGGGACTAAATTTTTATTTGATTGTACATTGTCTTACAATTAAACAATCTCATATATTGGCAGAAAAATTGAATACCATAGGGATAGCAATCATAAACCAACGGTCCAACAACAGAACATTGAAATCAATAAAATTCTTTGCCATAAAAACAATGAACGAACGACTCCTAAATAGATTGAGAGTAGTGTTAGACACTAAAAATCTAAAGAATTAAACCAACTTAATCATGAAAAACTTTCTTGGTTTCAATTCTCTTGTTCTTGATTTCCTCTTGAATATTCCTCCAACACAGACCCATCCACATAAGGCTCAAAATCTGACTCAAATGAAAAGGTCTCCACAACATCAAAGCCCATCTCCAGCCTCAAAGGTTTAGTTCTTCCATCTTTTAAGTTGAAAAATGTCAACTTATCAATTCCATCCCTTAATGCAACATTAGCATTGCAGACGCCAGTAAGGATAATATATGGTAACTCTTTTGTTAAAGCTTCAAAGTTCACTATCTGCTTCTTCTTCCATGTTTTTCTATCATAGTTCTCGATGATCCATAGCTCCATGAAACGTTCGCCTTCCTCTTTACATATCAGGGCAAGATTTCCCTCAAACTCACCGAGCATCATGAGCTTTTGATGATAATTCTTGCGAACCGGTTCGGGTAGCGAAATCATGCTATATATCTCTTCCTTCACATGGAAGGCAAAAATTTTACATCCAAACGCAAGCCAATGAAGCGAACCACAAACAGATACAGCAGGATTAAAACCAAGGAATGACTCGTTCAAAATCACCTCCTTCAGTTGCTTCCATGCATGGATCTTTGAATCAAAAACCTCGCATCGAAGATTGTTAAATCGATATGAATCTCTACCCGTACGAAACTTAGGCTGAGAAAATCTCACAATCTTGTAATGCAAAGGTCTTGAACTTAACACAATCATACCAATTGCTTTATTCCTATATCGAGTCCTTGGATTCGGAATTTGTTTCCATTGTTTTGTAGTGGGCTTGCACACATAAACCTTCGGAATGTTTCGATATGTTGGCGGGAAATGCGTGCAAAGCAAGAGACCTTGGTTTGTCGAAGCCTCAATCTTTACAGAACAAGGTAAGAAATCGAGGGATAGTTCAGGACGCGAAGCTGTATTGTCAGGAGACAAAAAGATAGAAGAAAATCCTGACCTTATTATTCTTTGCATGACAAAGCCAGATATGCTTTCGGTTCTCTGGCAATGGACATTCTTTGAAGTGGATTCATCAGTATCCGAATCAAGATTCTGAGTAGAACCCATTAACGTAGTTGGTGTTAAGCTTAAAAGACGTAAAAAAATTAGCAGGGGAGATTTCAGAGGAACTATTGAGATATAGAAGAAGAAGGTAAACAAGTTGTGGTAGCGGCTCATGGATTTATATGGAAGAAGAAAGTAACGTATATGGTAGCTAGTCAGTGTAATATAAGGATTCATCATTAAGTAGGAAACCTAATAGAATTCCTTTCCGTTTCCTACGAGGACAAGGAACGTTGGAAATCGAAAGCATTCTGTTTCCTATTTCCAGCAGTCTTATGCGATGGCTTTTGCTAAGGCTGATTTAGACTAGTACTCCTGGGCTGAAGTTTTGCTGGGTCAATGGAGAACCCATTGATGCTTGTTCTTGTTGATAATAATAATAATAATTTATGTTATTTTCTTTTTGGTTTTTAGGTTTATCTATGTGTGTTCATGGGATACTTGTTAAGAGTATATTTTTTTAATGATATTAAGATGGTTGAGGATCCTGAGCTATGTTTTGTCAACTCAAATTATGCATTAAAAAAACAGAAAAGAGAGTTTTTAATATGTCTATATTTTGAAATTTGACTTTTATTACAAAAAATTAATTCAAAGTTAATGTTATTAATTTAGTGGGTCTTATGGATTTGACCTGGAACTTAGCTAATCTACATCTGGCTGAGGCTGGGTGTAGAAAAACTAATTTGAAATTGATTGTATTAATCTAGTGGGTGTAATCGATCCAGACCATCTCTTTCACCAATCTTTCAGCCTAGTAAGCCTAATTCATTAACACCTCTAAACCGGTCAGTATGGAATCTGTCACGCTGATTTAATGGCTGATGCATTCAAGAAAATAGAAAAGTCTTGTAATAAAGTTCTTCATTTTGGACTTTGAAGTATTCTTTGAATGAAACATTGTGATCAGCATAAATTGGCAAGTGGCTATAAAGATGCAACTAACCTTGTGTTGTTGCATCACAATCTGAAGGGAAAAAAAAAGGAAAGATCAAAGTTCAGGATGCGTCTTTTACTTCTTTTACTTTTAGTCTCATTAGCTCGGTCTGCAAATTCAAGTTCAGCTCATGAGATGTTCTTGCAATGCTTTTCATCTCATATGCAGCATGCCAGATCATATTCAGAAGTTATCCTTACTAAAAATAGCTCTGCTTACTCATCGGTTCTGCAGTCATCCATTCGAAATTTCAGATTCTTGAACACTTCAACTCTGAAACCTCAATTTATAATCACTCCATTTAATGAGTTTGAAATCCAAGCAGCCATTGTTTGTGCCAAGAAATATGATATGCAAATAAGAGTTCGAAGTGGAGGCCACGACTACGAGGGCCTGTCTTTCCTGTCTTATCAAGAATTTGTACTTATTGATCTTGCTGAACTTAGTTCCATCAGTGTTGACATCGAGAGTGAGACGGCATGGATCGGGGCAGGCGCAAGCATAGGAGAGTTATATTACAGAATTGCGGAGAAGAGCAAGGTCCATGGCTTCCCGGCAGGTAGCTGTCCTACGGTGGGAGTTGGGGGACACTTCAGTGGAGGTGGATTTGGGACCATATTCAGGAAGTATGGCTTAGCAGCTGATAATGTTATTGATGCTAGGATAGTTGATGCTAATGGAAGAATTCTTGATAGAGAATCAATGGGAGAAGATCTTTTTTGGGCCATTCGAGGAGGGGAGGGGCTAGCTTTGGAGTCGTTTTCTCATGGAAAGTTAGATTGGTTTCGGTTCCTCCAACTGTAACTGTTTTTAGTATCGAAAAGACCTTACAGCAAGGTGCATCCAATCTTCTTCATAAGTGGCAAAGGATCGGAGACAAGCTTCATGAAGACCTTTTCCTCCATGCTACTGTAGCAGTTGCTACCTCTATCCCCTATGGCAATAAAACTATTCAAGTTTCGTTTGCGTCATTGTTTCTTGGCAGGGCGAAGGAGCTTCTCCCTGTGATGCAAGATAGCTTCCCTGAGTTGGGCTTAACGCGCGAAAACTGCAGTGAAATGAGTTGGATCCAATCTGTCCTCTATTATGGTGGCTTCTCACCGAGTGACTCCTTAGATGTTCTACTCAGCAGGACTGCTCAGTTTAAGGGATTCTTCAAAGGGAAATCGGATTACGTCAAGGAACCTATTCCAGAAACTGGCCTGGAAGGGCTGTATAAAAGGCTCGTTGAAGAGGAGACATCGATGTTGATCTTGACACCTTACGGAGGGAGAATGAGTGAGATTTCGGACTCGGAAACACCTTTCCCACACAGAAACGGGAATATTTTCGAAATCCAGTACATTATAACGTGGGATGTGGAAGAGGAAACAGAGAAGAACCTAAAATGGATGAGAAAACTGTATGCCTACATGGCCCCTTACGTTTCAAACTCACCAAGAGCTGCCTATCTCAACTACAGAGATCTTGATTTGGGCAGGAATAATGATGGAAATACAAGCTTTGCAAAGGCAAGTGTTTGGGGCTTGAAGTATTTCAAGAACAACTTCAAGAGACTAGCGCGGGTTAAGACTGCAACAGATCCTTCCAATTTCTTCAGGAATGAACAAAGCATTCCTGTGCTGCAAAGAAAAAGGAACCTCAAGTAAACTTAAACCCAAGATATTGTACAACATATTGGTAACAACAGGATAGATATTAATAAACTATTTTAAGTTAAAGTCAAAAGCCTCAGAAATGCTAAATCTCAATTTATTGTTTGCTTCCGGTTGTAGTTTTGCCCTTTCAGCGTGAAAGAATCATCGCAATTTCAGTATCTCAATCTAATTTAAGATTAAACTGTTAACATATAATTTATAATGTATCCTAACACATCTTTTTAAATAAAAATTATTTATATTTTAAACTTATATAAATTTTTACTACCTTGTATTTAAATTTTTTTATTAAATAAATAAAAATAATAAAATTCAAACTCAAATCATTTTAATCTAAAAACTTAAATTATTAAATAAAATTTTAAAATAAAATTTATATTATTTTTTAACCAGCTTTATTCTCGATGCCCAGCTTTCAGCCTCTTATCTATGATTTACCTGCAAGAGTTGTGCATGGACTTCCCAATTTTGGGTTAGGCTCAAAAGTCTCGAAGTCCTTGTGCTCAATTGCGCCTCTTCCTGTATGACTTACAGAAGATCCAATTTTGGGTTAGGCTCAAAAGTCTCGAAGTCCATGAATTGGACAAGGCCTCCAGAAAGCCTATATATATTCCTTTGTTCTGAGTTACTTGAACAAGAGTTCTTGGCAGAAGATCACATAAATCTGCAAACACATTCATAGGACTAAACTAAAAAAATAATTCTTAACCAATTAAATTATTAACCAAATGCAGCAGAGTCAACTAAAATCTGTTTGAAAATGTCTGTCGTCTCAAGCTGTTTGCTCATATTTTCTAACCATTCTGAAATTCCTCATCTACCTGACAGACAAAACTTTGAAATTCAGAAATAAACCATGTGATTGCTTTATTTGTCTATTATTCAACTTCAGTTCTATATAACTATCTGAAAGCTCCATATTCCATTATTGATTGCATCAAGTCACGGTCCGTTACTTGGTACCATGACATAAGGTTTATGCAAAAATATCATCATCATCTTAAATGTATATGTCGATTTTTAAGTTTTATTTTTATGTATATAAAAAATCCAAAGTGGAATTCAAAAAGTTCTTGTATACATCTAATTAAAAAAATCAAGAATTATTTATGCAATAAAAACATATTATCAAGCCCAATCCCTACATAGCTAAAGTTAATCAGACAAACTTGTAACTCGGGTCAATTAATTAATTGGACTTAATAATTTTTTATATATATAATTTTTTTTTATCAAAAATAGATACCTATAAAATCAAGAACCAACAAAATATCTAAGTGATTGGAAAAATATTTTCACAATTAAATAAAATCACATTACTTAATTAATAATCAACCAAATATGATGAAATTAAAAAAAATACAACTTTAATTATTAAAAATTAAAAAAAAAAGTAAAAAGATTCAGTCTCTCAGACTAGGAAGGCCTAGAGTTCCTAGGCCTCCAAAAAAAAGCTCAGGCACACTTGAACCTAAAGTAGCTCACTATCTAGATTATGATGATCTCTAGTCGCAAGAAAATCAGGTTGGTATGCTTCAGACAAAAAAAAACCCACTTTCAATCATATTTCGATCCAAAAAACAAAAAAAAAAACTTTAAACACCTTCTAAAATATATCGATAACCTCTAACAATCCAAGAATTAGCTCAAAAACTCACAATCAATTCAGAATAAAAATTCTTTTCAGGTTCAGATCTACAATTTCAAACAAGTTCAAGAAAAAATAAAACATCATGTATAAACTTTCTCTATTAAAAAGAATTTATAGACACCAAATTACCAATTTTTATAGCTTGAATCGGTTTTAACCAAGACTTTCTCTATCTATCATTAGAATCTAACCACTTTCTCATTTATCTTTTAAACCAAGAACCAAAAAATAAAGTTTAGGATAAAAAATGAATTTCATAAATGGTTAGGGACTAAAAGTTTATAATTGAAAAGGTTGGAGTACCAAAATGTACGTTTAGTCCCAAGTTTAGAAATCACTTCTATTTTTATTGTTCTTTTCATTTTAGTCCTTTATCTTTGAATCTTTCCTTTTTTTAATAAATGTGTTTTATTTGGCCATTAATTTTGGTCTATAAAAGTGTAATAAAAAAAAACTAGGGAAAAAAAAGAAGACAAATCACTAGGGTAATTTACAGTGATGTGAACAGTGCCTTAACAATATTTTCCCTATGTCTTAATTGATTTGAAATATAAGAGTAGTATTTTCAAAGAAATTTCGAGGGGGACAAAGATATGAAGAAGCAAGGAAGATATTATTGGTAAAAAATCATCCATACAAGGCTTCTTCCTTTTCCAAGAATTCAGCCGACATCACCTAAGACCATATTTCAAAGTTGAAAAGGAAAAAGGATGCCAGCTTGAATGAACGAACCAGAAAAGCTACAAATAAAATATCTTTAACAATGTATGGGCTAGCTCCTATACTCTATAGTGAGAGACAGCTCTGCTATGTGCTTTATTAAATCCTTAAATTCCTTAGACATTGTAGTTGCAGACATGGCATGGGAACTGGTTAGGGTACTGAAACTATTTCTTAATTTTATAGTGATAAATCTTGTTTGTTCTAATGATATTTGAAGTATTTTGAACTACGACCTAACTCTCACGCAAGGATGTTCATTGCTCCAAGCTAGGTCTTAAAAGGTCGGCTTCTTCCTTTTTCACTCACGGCCGTTTCTTAAATTTGACGGCAAAAGGATCACGCTTGGAACAAACCAATTTTCTCTCCATATTTTATAATAAATGGTTAGTTACTTTGCAGTTTATAAATTGGTTTGTGTAGCTGTTGTAGTTTCGGTTTGAAAAAAATTATTTTATAAAAAGTATTTTTAGTTGATATTGGTTTGGACAAATATATGTATGGTTAAAGTTGAAATTGTAGTTAAACAAAATATAATTTAATGTATTTGGTTAAAAAAATGCTTTTCAAATTGAAGTTATAAAACAATATATATATATATATATATATATATATATATTGATGGTTTTTAATTTAAATAATAAAGAATTAACTATTGCTATTACATCATGAAATAAAAATATTGATATCAAATATTTTTTATTGTTTGATCAAATTCTGTAAATGTTACATCATCATATGATCTTCTTCTAATTTTTTGAATAAACCACAATTAAAAATAAAAATTAATTTTTTTAACGGGGTCGGACCCGACAAGAACAAAATTTGGACTGCGATCAAATTCTACAAATGCTATGTCATCAATTAATCTCCTTATAATTTTTTGAGTAAAATACAATTAAAAATAAAAATAAAAATTGATTTTTTTAATTGGGTCGGACCCGGCAAAAATAAAATTGGAATTGCAATTAAATTTTATAAATATTACATTATCAAGCTTTATACCAGACCCGGTCTAATCAGAAGAGTGGAGAGTGATTCTATTGTTTACACGAACAGTGGAGTTCAACTCTCCACTGAAAAACAACGCAACATTATTAGAAGCATGAAAAAAATTACTTCATCAAAACTTATGATTAAACCTCATTTTTAATGTGTCTTATGAGTCAAACCGCAACCGCTATTGTAACCAAACAATAGCAAATTATTGAGTTTGAAAAAAAACCCACCAGCTACCGCTGAACCAAGCACCCTCCTATTAGTGTCAAAAGTATTTAATAGTTAGCAGAGCAGGAGACTTCTACACGCATAATTTTTAATTTAACTATTATATCAAACTAAAATTTCTTGTCAGCATCTGTATGTAAGGGAATCAAATTAATGTCCAGACAGCAAGTCATTGGCATCCATGCTTGCTTATCATAATGTTTCTTTTTTGGTTAGAAGCCATGAAAACCAGCATAATCCAAGAGAAAAACTCCTTTGAGTGCACCATTATGTATACTTTGACAGTGTCATCTTACTCGGAACACATTGATGTATAAACTTGATTTATTAATGGGATGGAATCTTTTAGTACTAAGAAATACTAGTTGAATTATCATTACACTTTGAGCCTGTTTAAGAGTATGGTTACTGTTATTTTTCAAAGTATTTTATATTTAGAAATTTATCAAAATAATATATTTTTTTTATTTTTTAAAAATTATTTTTGACATCAGCGCATTAAAATGATCTGAAAACACCAAGAAAATATTAATTTAAAGTAAAAAACATACAATTTTTTTTTTTAAATCGCTTTTGAAACGCGAAAATAAACAGGGTTTTAATCTTATTTAGTATTACAATATGGTATGGTACAATTAAATATGTTTTTATACTAATTATAATTTGAAAAGTTATTTATCTTTTATATCCAAACATGTTTTTCATTTCAAATTGTGATAAACACTCCATCAAACTTCTCCTGTGTTGTCCGAACTAATGGCCATGGTTTAAAGAGACATTGGAAAAATCGGATTCGTACGTGCTCGCAAGATAATAATGGCAGTGGTTGAATGAATGCATATACCAAGATGTGACTTTTTTGAGTGTAAGATGTAAAAGGGATTTTGAAGATTGGCCGCTAAATACAGAGGAAAGTGGTGCGCATGGGCATTGTGAAACGTAGAATTGGGCCATTATATATATATACCATTTTCACCAAATATAATGCTTCCTGGTAGGTGATGTGATTTGAAGTATTTGACACCCATTAGTCCAAGCTTGGCGACTCCATAAAGTTAAATAATGATCAATTTTATTTTTCTTGTTTTTGAAATCCACCTTCCATGACCGGATGTTCGACCAGTGCCTTTGGTTTTTACCTTATAAACACGTGTTTGGATTAGTTTGTACGTGTGAATGATCACATAAATATTTAATAATTTTAAAAAAACTTAAATTTATAATTATTGAAAAGCAAATTATAAATACATTGTACTTTACTAGAAAGGAAAAGAGAAAAAGAAGAAAACTTTAAGTTATGGCATTGATAGAGCACAAAAGGGGAACGTTGAAGAAGGTCTGGAAATTAACTTGGCGCATGAAGCTGCGAAAATGCTCTCTTAACAATTTTATAGTAAGAGAAAGTTGTGAAAAATCTGAACAAATTAACGATGATGATGGCAAAGGATCCTGTTCCTTTGAACGTTGAAAACTGATGATGAAGAAGAATGAAGAATTGTTTTATTGATTTCTTATTAACTCAGTGGTGTTTACATCAAGTATATATATACAAACGTGAGCCTAGAAAGTAGGAGCCACAAGTGATTGAGTCCAACTCAATCAGTTCATCTATACAAGCTGGAATTGTAGCAGATTAACTTCAATAGCATATCAACATCTTCTTATCTACAGCAGATCAACTTTAGCTTATCTTCTCAACACTCCCCTTCAAGTTGGACCATGAATGTTGAGAATGTTCAACTTGCTTGTTAATTTCTTAAAGTTGTCTCCTCCCAAGGCCTTAGTGAATATATCTGCTAGTTGAAGATGAGAGGGAACGAATTGTGTAACAATTTGACTGGCTTGGATCTTTTCTCTCACAACATGGCAATCTATTTCAATATGCTTTGTACGTTCATGATATACCGGATTTGCAGCAATATGAAGTGTAGCTTGATTGTCACATAATAGGGTAATTGGTTTTAAACATACCTGTAGATCTTTAAACAAATATCTAAGCCATGTGAGTTCACATGTTGCAGCAGCCATGGACCTGTACTCAGCTTCGTCAGATGACTTAGAGACTGTTTTCTGTTTTCTTGTCTTCCACGAGAGGAGAGAATCTCCAAGAAATACATAGTAACTAGATGTTGATCTTCTTGTCATATGACACTTTTCCCAATTAGCATCACAATAAGCTCTTAGTTGCAGAGAGCTGATGGAAGAAAATAATAAGCCGAGACCTGGGTTGTTCTTTAAGTATCTCACTACACGAAGAGCAGCATCCCAATGAGGTTTTCTTGGTGCATGCATAAATTGGCTTAAAATGTTTACAGAATACATGATGTCAGGTCTAGTAATTGTAAGGTAGATTAATCGCCCCACCAATCTTCTGTAGTGTGAAGGATCATTTAATATCTCGCCTTGGTCATTAGTGAGTTTCAGATTCTGCTCCATAGAAAAATCAACAAGTTTAGCTCCACGAAATCCAACATTGTCAAGAATTTCCAATGTATATTTTCTTTGAGATATAACTATTCCAGCCTTTGATCTTGCCACTTCCAGACCGAGAAAATATTTTAGCTTACCAAGATCTTTTATGTGGAATTGTTGTTGAAGAAAGAGCTTGCGATCTTGAATAGCCTTGTCATTGTTCCCAGTAATTATGATATCATCTACGTAGATAAGGACCATGGTTAGAGTAGAACCTTTTTCCTGCAATAAAAGAGAATGATCTAAATGTGACTGAGAAAATCCAACAGTTTTGATAGCTTTTGAGAATTTGGAGAACCAGTTTCTGGGTGCTTATTTGAGTCTATACAAAGACTTGTGAAGCCGACATACTATCTTCTCCCCTTGTCGGCAAAGTCCTGGTGGTGGAGTCATATAAACTTCCTCATGTAAGTCACTATGAAGGAAGGCATTATTAACATCCATCTGAAAAAGTGGTCAATTGCGGACTGTTGCCAAGGCAAGAAGGCAGCGAACGGTGGTCAACTTAGCAACTGGAGTGAAAGTTTTATGATAGTCCAAGCCTTCTGTTTGAGTGAATCCCTTTGCTACCAAGCTTGCTTTATATCTTTCCACTGAGCCATCAGACTGATATTTGATTCTGAACACCCATTTGCTGCCAATGGGACGACAATTTGGTGGTAATGGAACCAGAGACCATGTCTTCTGATTTTCAAGTGCAGTGAGCTCAGTTCTCATTGCTTCACACCATTTGGGATCACTTAGTGCCTGCTCATATGTTGTAGGTTCAAGAGTGCTAGTAATGGTGTTAAAAAATAGCTGATGAGAAGGAGATAATGACTGATAGGAAATAAAGCTGGATAATGGATATTGAGTACCTGACCGTGAAGAGGATGACTTGATTGTGGATGCAGAGAGTGATGACATACCAACCTGGCCACAATGAAAATCATGGAGAAGAACAGAGGATTGTCGAGGCCGATCGCTGCGACGTAGTATAGGAGCAGGTGTGTTTGTTTGGAGAAAAAGAGAAGCCTGTGTGGGATTTGATGATGGTGGAAATGAGGATTTTGAGGAAGAAGGAGATAATGGAGTGGTAGGGGTTTCGGGTGGTAAAGGAGAAGAAGATAGTGTTTGTGGAATTAGACTGTAATTAGACTCAAGAAATATGGGTGGCAGAGATGATTGTGGAGAAGGTTTTTCTGAAGTGTGGTTAAAAAAAGGAAATGTGTTTTCATGAAAAATAACATCTCGACTAGAAAAAAACTGTCGAGTGGTGAGATCATAAATGCGATATGCTTTTTGATTAGAAGGGTATCCAACAAAAATACATCGACGAGCTCTTGGTAAAAATTTGTCAAAGGTTGTAAGTTGGTGGCATAACATAGACAACCAAAAGCATGTAAATGTGTGTATGCGGGTGATTTCCCGTACAAGATTCATATGGTGATTTGTGACTTAGAACTGGAGTGGGAAGACGGTTTATAAGATAGGTGGCAGTAAGCACACTTTCTCCCCAAAAGTTTAATGGTAAATTTGCTTGGAATCTCAACGCACGACCAACATTTAGCAAGTGTCTATGTTTTCGTTCAACAACACCATTTTGTTGAGGTGTGTATGGACATGAATTTTGAAGTAAAATACCATGGGTAGAAAGAAATGGCTTTAAGGAGATAAATTCCAGCCCATTATCACTTCGTATAATTTTAACTTGACAGTTAAATTGAGTGTTGTTGTAATCCAATTTTGGATTCACCAAGATTTTCTTGAATGTTATTTTATTTCTATTATTATTTTAAAAAAATCCAAAAACATTAAGAAAAATTTTAAAATTCAAAACTATATTTTTCTCAAGTCAACCGCATCTTTCCATCAAAACCAAGTTCACCGGGTCAATACGGGTCAAACCATGTCGACTAGGGTAAAAAATGAATTTCGGGCTGTTTCGGGTCAAAACCATCATTTCTAACCAAAACCAAGTTCACCGGGTCAAACCATGTCGACCAGGGTAAAAAAATGAGTTTCAGGCTGTTTTTCAGGTCAAAACCATCATTTTTGACCAAAACTGAGTTCACCAGGTCAATACGGGTCAAACCATGTCGACTAGGGTAAAAAATAAGTTTCGGGCTGTTTTGGGTCAAAACCGTCATTTCAGACCAAAACTGAGTTCACCGGGTCAATACGGGTGAAACCATGTCGACTAGGGTAAAAAATGAGTTTCGGGCTGTTTCGGGTCAAAACCATCATTTCTAACCAAAACCCGGTTCACCGGTTTGATACCCATCAAATGTTTTTTGGTATTCCATTTCTTTTTTTTTTGCGGTTGAAACGGGCTTTTTCTAATACTAATTTGAATTTTTAATTTCACCTATATAAATATTTATTATTATATATAATAAAACAAGATCAATAATACAAAAATAAATTTGTTGAATTATATACTAGCAGTTGTGTTTATATATATTTTTTATTTAGGTAGATACTAGCCACGCGAGTAGAGGGAAGAAAGGGGGAGAAAAAAAAAAATGAAGAGAAAGAATTGATTTGATACTGTTCATATTTTTTTTAGTTTTTCTTCACGAGAGTAGGATATTGTCTTTTAAAAAAAACAATTTGAAAAAAACCAAATATATTCTGACACATCTCAGCCCTTGAAATAATCCAAGATTTGATCCTGTTGCGCCACGTCATCCGGTGTACCGAGCTTTCGGTGTACTGTGCCACACCATATCAAAGCTCCGTTCATCCAGACCATCTGATTAACCCGCAAATCTAGCCAATCACAACCATCCGATCATTTCATCAGAGATCCAACGGCGCACAGTGTTCAGTGGTACCGGTGTACCATGCACGCGTTCACACCGTAGCATAATCTCGGACTCTCTCTCTCCTCTCGCCGGCGACGCCCTGTCTCTCATCCGATCTCCACTTTCGGGCCGTCTCCAGCTCCGCACCACCACAGAAAGGTTTCTCCCCTGCTGTAAAGAAAAACCCCGGTGGTTTTCATTGTTTTCTCCGCCTCATCTGGCCGGGAAAAGGTCGCGATCTTCGTTGGCCACCGAAGCTTCAAGTCGTCGATTCTCCCTCGTGAATCATCAACAGACGTCGAGACCACCACCAACAGAATCCTCGACCTCAGATCTACTAGAATCGACCATCGATCGGCCAGAAATCTCGCCGCCACCAACAGTAGCTGCGCGTGAGCCACATGTGCCGCTAGTGGCATTTTCGTAAATTCCTGATAAATCCGAAGGTATTTCAGTCTTTTACCTATACTGTGGCATCTGAAGTAATTTTTTTTAGATTTCTAACATTTTATTTATTTTGTATATAAATTTTCTTGCATGTTGTAAAACCAAAAAAAAAAATAAAAAAAAAAAGGAATAACAACGCAGGTCCAACACCCATCCTAGTATGTTATCGTTCGTGGGTCCAAAGCCCAATTTTCAAATATAGTTATACCCATTTCTCAACAATATCAAAATATTTGTTTTTATAAACAAATATTGTTTGTCGACAAGTCTCTTTTTACAGAAAAGGACCGATGTCAAGGATATTTATTTCAAATATGGATTTTATTTCCTCTTGGTAACTCAGACGTAAATCTCCTTTTTAGGGTTAAACGTCGATATTTTAGACGAGTCTCCTATTTTTAGGGACTAATTTCATTTTTAACGTGTCTCCTATTTTTAGGGACCGACGTTAACTATTTTAAAAAATAAAATTGCAAATAAGCTCGAAGTATAATATCATTTGAAACAAATAAAAAACACACAAGTAAGGGTAACCTTTCTCTTGAAAGGATGTTTTAAGGGTGGTGTCTACCTTCCCTTAATCATAACTAACCCAGTACCCGAATCTCTGGAACCAATGTCTAATTTGGGATTTCTAGTTCCCTCATATTACTAGATGGCGACTCCAATAAAATCTTCAATTCCCCCAATAAAAAAAATCTTTTTGTTAAATAAAAAAAATGAGCGGAGTCGTCACCCGAAGTCGTGTATCGTGTATCGACAGAATGGCGACTCCGCTGGGGAAGTGGGTTGAACCAACTGCTTGTGTGTGCTTTTCATTTGTTTTTTTATTGCTATTTATTTTTTGAGCATTTATTTTATTTGCACTATTTATTTTATACAATATCAATTGTAAATCATGGCATTTTTCTTAGATTGCACATGCATGCACGTTATTTATTTGTGTATTCACACACTTCACGGTGAACCCATAAAAGCTCTGGACCCGAGCTCGTCCTTTTTAAGATTAGAAAATAAAGATTCAGGTGGCAAGTGTGACTTATGTCCACTGATGCTCATTTGGACTTTCGCTTGGATTGTAACTCACCCTATGCAATGGGTATTGTGGAATTTTCTTCCCATACACATGTTGTGCAAGGTTAAGAGGTCAACTACCCCATGGGTAATTCGGGCAATCTAAGAACCAAAAAATATCTTTAGGGATAGACTAAACTGAGCCAAATCTTATGAGCTAGATCCTATCAATTAAGGATATATCTTTTAGGACACAAACAAATGTCAATGCATTAACATACATGTTCATATACATTCCATATTCTCATTAAATCTCCACCGATCCTCATAGGAAGTGTGAGATTGAAAAAACCATTACTATTGAGGAATTTTTTACCAGATCAGAATTGAACCAACATGATGAAGGGGATTGTTTGCCATCAGAACATGGCATCAAATTTCTCCCCTAAATCGGTTCAAGTCCCTGTAGGTTTGGAGTCCTCAGTGAGAACTTTCTTAAGAGAATTTGATCTGGTCTGTTCCTCGTCATAAGTTAAAAAGATTTTAACAAGCATGCATAAACCATATGGCATTTTGCATCCATTTATGCATTTCATTTAGTTTACTTGCATTCATTCAGGTTGAAATATAGGTCCCCCAAAAGACCATAAAATTCATTACACTTGACTACAAAGGAAGATCATGGAGAACGAAAGAAAGGGCCCATCTAGAGGCTCATTATCAAAGAGAGTTGGAGAATATGAAAAACGATATAGCACGACTTACAAGTCTACGCGAGCATGCCCTAGTAGCCAAGTCTGGGGAAGGTACCTCTACTCAGCCGGCAGTTGCAACTCCATCTATATCTATGCAAGCAGCTCCTTTTGTATTCACGTCTCAAAATTTAGGGGCTAATCCCTCTTCATTTGAACAACATTTCACTACCAATGTTCCACCAACACAAGTGCCAGTTACTGTAAACCTGGCAACCGATGACCCAGAAAGGATGAAATTCTCTAAAAATGTCGATTATGATAAATTGACCGCTCTGGAAGAAAGATTGAAGGCAGTCGAAGGGGCAGACTTATACGATCCTGTTTATGCTGCAGAAATGTATTTAGTTCCAAATGTAGTTGTACCCAAAGAATTTAGGGTACCAGAATTCATCAAGTATACTGGAACTGAATGCCCAATCACTCATCTTAAATCTTATTGCAATAAGATGGCAGAAGTAGTGAATGATGAGAAACTTCTCATCCATTTCTTTCAAGACAGTCTTTCTAGATCGGCATTAAGCTGGTATATAAGGCTGGATAATACTAAGATCAGAAAGTGGAAAGATTTGGTAAAAGCCTTTGTGGAGCAGTATAAATTCAACATGGAGGTAGCCCCGGACAGGTCAAGCTTGTTAGTCATGGAGAAGGGCAACAAAGAGACTGTTAGAGAATACGCTTTGAGATGGCGTGAAAAAGCATCTCATGTGCAACCCTCTTTGTTAGAAAAAGAAATGGTCACTCTGTTTTCTAACACTTTTAAATCTCCATACTTTGAACACCTGGTGGGTAGTTCAGCTCAGCATTTCTATGATGCTATAACTATCGCTGAGAAAATAGAACAAGCGATAAGAGCGGGGAGAATGTCAGAGCCTACTGATAAGAAAGGCTTTACTGGGAAAAAGAAGGATTCCGATGTGAACAACGTGGAAGGAGTGTATAAGGGTAAGAAAACAAATTACCACCATTATAACTTCCAAATACCTACCCAACAAGTTGCAAGTGTAAAATTCACTAAACCTTTCCCTACCAACCAATAAAATCAACCAAATAACCAACAAAGTAACCAGATTGTTAATCCTCCAAGAAGGAATTTTCAATGAACCCAAGAACGACTGCCACCATTACCACTTCCTTTGGGAGAAATGTACTCAAAGTTGTTGAGTATTGGGCAGAAGAAAGCTAAAGGAAAAGAAATAGTTGATGCTTTTAAAGGCATGGAAGTGAACAAACCTATAAGTGAAGACGAGTCTAATGAATTTCTGAAGTTGATGAAGCATAGTGAGTATAGTGTGGTGGATCAGTTGAAGAAAACTCCTACTAGAATCTCTTTAATGTCACTTATCTTGAGTTCCGAGTTACACCGTAAAGCATTGCAAAAGGTGTTGAATGAAGCATATGTGCCGCAGGATATTACTCAAGATACGATGGAACATTTGGTGGGAAGAATTCAAGCCTCCAATTACTTATACTTCACAGAAGATGAGCTAGGCCCGGAAGGGACTGTGCATAATAAGCCTTTGTACATCACTGTGAAATGTAAGGACTATTTGATCGGCAAAGTGCTTGTGGACAATGGTTCAGCGTTGAATGTGCTACCAAAGCATATGCTAGATGAGATGCCAATTGATGCTACCTACATGAGACCAAGCACGATGACAACTAGAGCATATGATGGTTCCCCTAGACAGGTGATAGGGACAATTGACATTGAATTGTTTATAGGGCCTCAGATGTTTTTAATAACCTTACAAGTGATGGATATCCATCCTTCGTATAGCATGTTATTGGGAAGGCCATGGATACACGTTGCTGGGGCTGTGACATCATCTTTACACCAATGTTTGAAGTACATTATCAATGGTACTCTAGTGAAAGTTAAGGCAGAAGAAACCTTGTCCATGATAAGGAATGTGTCGGTCCCTTATATTGAAGCAGAAGATTGCAAAGATGGAAATCTCCATGCCTTCGAGGTTGTGAACACTGAATGGGTACTAGAGAATATGGTGTTAAGAAGACCAATGATTTTCGATACTGCCTGAATGATAGCTAAGTGCTTTTTGAAACATGGGCTACCATTCCAGAATGATCCAATTGCTGGAAATCTCAAGAGAGTCAACATAATGAAAATTAAGGCTGCTGATCAGAGGTTTAGGCTTGGCTTTAAGCCTACGAAATATGATTACCAAAGAGCTACTAGGATTAAGCGAGAAAGAAGGTTAGCTAGAATGGAAGGAAGAAAGCCAGAAGAAGAAGACATTGTAATCCCACCCATCCATGTTTCTTTCCCAAAGTCAGCATATGTGATAAAACCTGAAAACATGATGGAAGTCTTGGGATAGAAATTTGCTTTCATGGATATCAACAATGTAGAGGAAGGTGAAGGAAAAGGCTGGAATTCTGATGACGAGCCAAAAACAACAAAAGAAGATGAACTGTTACCTTAGTTAATTGTCCACTCTCTAGAAGAGGCTCCAACCAACGCCTTTGTGTGAAAGCTTTCGGTTGATGAAGTATTCCATAATTGGGAGATTGAAGAAGCCCCAGTCGTTTTCAAGAAGTAATGAATAAGCGTTTGCTTATATTTGTTTTTATATGCTTTGTGTGCTTTGCTTTGTAGTTTGCTTTGTGTTTTTATACCTAGTTGGAAATCTTGGCTCAAGATGTCAACATAAGGTCTTTTCATAATTATTGAGTCAACTTTTAAAATATTATTGAGAGCATGCATTTTCTTCAACAATTGTTATCTTCTGTTGTTTTGTTTGGCTACAAAATACACATTTACACAAAACACCTTCCGCTTTCAGGAATTCTGAAAGTGAATCCTCCATAAATCCACAAACATATTGCATTGAAAATGAATGGCCAAACTTTGATAAGGATTTGATTGCAATGGACAAGGAGGAATGGAATGAAAATTATATGAAAGAGTTTACTAAACAGGTAGAACAGTCTGAGCATGCTTGGAAACCTGCAAAAGAAGAATTAGAGGTGATAAATGTAGGCACCGAGCAAGATAAAATAGAGCTAAAGATTGGAACTCTAATTACTACAGAAGAAAGATGCAGTTTAACCTCATTACTACAAGAGTATATAGATGTGTTTGCCTGGTCTTATGCAGATATGCCTGGTTTAGACATTGATATTGTAGTACACAGAGTGCCTTTGATAGAAGGATGTAAACCTGTTAAGCAGAAATTGAGAAGAACTCGCCCGGATATTCTACTCAAGGTCAAGGCAGAGATAAAGAAGCAGTGGGATGCTGGTTTTCTAGAAGTCATTAAATACCCTCAATGGGTATCAAGGTAGTACCAAAGAAGGATGACAAAATCAGAGTATGTGTGGACTTCAGGGATCAAACAAAGCTAGTCTAAAGGATAATTTCCCTTTGCCTCATATAGACATCTTGGTAGACAATGCTGCTAGAAGCTCAACTTATTCCTTCATGGATGGATTCTCCGGGTATAACCAGATTAAAATGGTTGAAGAAGATAAAGAGAAGACCACTTTTGTCACACCATGGGGAACATTTTGCTACAAAGTGATGCCATTCGGGTTAAAGAATGCTGGAGCCACATATCAAAGGGCAATGGTGACACTTTTTCATGATATGATATACAAAGAGATTGAAGTCTATGTCAATGACATGATTGCCAAGTCTACGAATGAAGAAGATCACGTTCAGATTCTAAGAAAATTATTTGATAGACTAAGGAAGTATCGGTTGAAATTGAATCCTGCAAAATGCTCATTTGGGGTGAAGTCTGGAAAGTTGCTAGGGTTTGTGATAAGCAATAAAGGAATAGAGGTCGATCTTGATAAGGTGAAAGCAATTCAGGCTATGACAACTCCTAAAACCGAAAAAGATGTAAGAGGTTTCTTGGGACGTTTGAATTACATTGCATGATTCATATCTCAGTTAACAGCAACATGTGAGCCAATTTTCCGATTGCTTTGAAAAAAGAATCCTGGTACTTGGGACAAAGATTGTCAATAAGCTTTTGATAATGTTGCTACCTATTTTTTGACCCATGTTTTTGATATATTTTCAAAAAAAATTCAAAAATAGAGAAAATAAAAGAAAATAAAAAAAATATGTTTTTTAATATATTTTCGTCATTTTAGCATTTTCAACGTCGTCTAAAAAAGAATTTAAATTTTTAAAGGTCTTTCGAACGCGTTCGACTTTTCACGCGTCATTTTTGAAATCATTGATTTTCCTCATCGAGTCGACGTTGATATTGCCCGTTTTCAAAAAAATACAAAAAAATTAAGAAAAAAATCAAATTTACAAAAAGAAAGAAGTTGGGGGACCAAGTTGAAAAACCTAGCAACATTGTGCCTATAAATACTGGTCTTTAACTCACACAAGTGGGGGGCAATTTTGAAATATCAGAAAAATACAAAAAAAAACAACCTAACCCTAAACCTATCTCTACCAAGACAAGCCGCCCCCCTCTCGTTTTCATTTTTTCTACAGCCGCCGGCCACCACCCTTCTTTCACAAACTACCCGAAGCCATCACCATTTGGTCCCTCACCTGAAAAGCCAACACTCCCTCATCAGAGCTGCCACTTCAAGCCACAGTTCCCCCACACACGACCAAATAGCCCCCAAGCCCCCCCCGGTTTGAATTTCTTCTTCCCCCTCAGCCGGTTGATGATCCATCCCTCACAAACCGACACAATCTCTCAGCCGACCAACCCTCAGCCCCTTTTCTTCTCCCTGTTCACAAGGCCAGCCGCACCCCTACCTTTGAAAACAAAACAGAACCTTTTCTCTTCTTCATCGCCATTTTCCAGCTTCTCCTTCTCTTCCCCCATAAAATCCTGGCCTCCACACTGTAACCCTCACCTTTTGATTTGTTTTTTCTTCTCCCTCAACCGGCCAAACAGCAGCCCCCAGCTTGAATTTTTCCCCCCGATCTGTTCTTCTTTCTCTCCACCGACCGCAGGCCACGGTCTCCCACATCAGCACAGACGCGACGACGCTTCGTTCATTGGCGCAGATCGGCTTCCAGTAGCAGCCTCGCCGCCACCGATCTCCAACCAACCGGCCAGCAACAGCGTTTCCTTCCCCATCAGCAACCAAAACAGAGTCGTTCCCCCATCTCCTCAGACCCACGGCTCCTGCTTCAGCCAGCGGGTCTTTCCTTCCTTAACCACCGAACATCCTTCAGCGGCAGTGATAACCCAGCGGCGCCCACAGACCGGCAGTCCGTGGTCATGCCACCGACAACCTGAAACAGAAGAAGAGGAAACAAAAAAACTTGCAGAGATGCAGCGGGTGTGAAAAGGAGAGCGGGGAGAAGCAGATCCGAAAACAAATGAAGAAAAAATCAATTGTTGTTGCGTTTGTGGTTGTTTTTGCAGGTCGCCACCGGCAAGGAAAGTGAAGAGGGGAAGAAGCTATAACAGATCCCCCCGTCGGTTGATTTTGCGGCGGCGCGTGAGCCCACGCGCCGCCACTATTGTTGCGGGTGGCAGAAGGTCTTCAATGCAATTTCTGGAGTTTTTAGGGACTATTTTGTAAATTTTAAATTAATTAATGTAATTGTCATTTATTGGTTTTGAATTTATATTGTATAAATGTGATGTAAAAGAAAAGAAAAGAAAAGAAAAATAAATAATAAAAAGAAAGTTGCGTGTGTGTTTGCATTTTTGTTTTAAATTTTCAAATCACATCAGAACACAAAGCAGCTTACCTCAGGTAGGGTGCGTTAGGGGTGCTAATACCTTCCCTAACCACAACCAGTCCCTTACCCGGGATCTCTAACAAGACTAATACATCAGGTTCCCTAGTAGCCCTCAATGAATTACTAGGTGGCGACTCCAACGAACGAATTCAAAGCAAACGCAATAACGAGAGAAAAATTCGCCAGCACGATGCCGCGCAGGATTTTTTCGACGTGCGACAGAATGGCGACTCCACTGGGGACGATATTTTTTCTGACAATATTGGACTAAGCTTTGTGTATTTGATGTGTTTAAGTTTTTGCATTTTTATCTCTTTGTTAATATTTATTTCCATGCATTTTATAGAATTGTCTCATGCATCACCTGTATTTATTTTTTAGAGCACACACACAAGCTTCAGGTTAGGAGGGGGACTAGCAGCTTACCTTACGACTTTTAGTCAAGGTTTAAGTTTGTGTAAACCCCAACTCTTCGTTGAGTGCTTAGACTGGTAATAGTTGGACACGTGCCAACCCATTACCTACTGGGCCCCTATATTGCCTTTACGAGGGCAATCACTGGGACAACAAGAGACCCCTTTTAGAGACCAAGTAGCAAACCTACCCTGTCTCACATAAAATGAATAGAACCTGTCTTTAGGATGTATGTGCTATTGTTTTGCATCCGAGCAAACCCTTCTTGAAGCATCTTGAACTCAAGACTTGTGGGTGACACAATGGTCGTCACTCAGAAATTTTTCATTGTAGAGTTTGGGCAAAAATCATGATTCTTGTTCCATCATACAAGAGTTATGACCATATTGTCACCCTTCGAAGGGTGAGTTCGTCATATAGATTACATATTCATACATTTATCATGCATGTACCGGGTTGAAAAGTAGGTTCCCCCGCACAAGCTGTGCTGCAAGTGATTGAAGAAAGGATGGAAGTGAAGAAAGATGTTAGATAGAGGCTCATTATCAGATTGAGTTTGAGAGCATCAAATGTGAAGTAGCTGGACTCAGATCTCCTCGAACAAGTGTTGAGCATCAAATGGAAAGAGAATGTCTGCACAGTCTTCTGTGGGAACACTGCTTGTCCACGTCCAATTGAAGCTGCCTCTCCTTTTCAGTCATGAACAACAACAGCAATGCCTTCAGTCATCAACTAATGACAACTCTAGTTCTTGTCCAGTTGCACTGTTAAGTGTTCATCGCCTCCACATCATCTAATGGAACCGAACCACTACTAGCCTCCTGTACATGGTGCATTAGTCTTCTTTGAAGCTACCCCAATTATGAGCGCAATTCCAGTTCAACAGCACAAGATGTTGGTCCGAAAAACCATGAGCAGTCATCGAACTTCAACATGGCAGAGCTCTTTCTACAAAAATCTGTTTATGATGCTGCAAGTTGAGGCAAGAGGGGATTTACTAATTGCATATGCTACAAATATTTCTCTCATCAGTTCAGCACGAAGAAGCTATAGCAGGTTGAAGAGCCAGACTTGGTTTGAAAAAATATGAGCAGACATCAAACTTCAACGTAGCAGAGCTCTCCTGGCAGGAATCTGTTTGAGGATCCGCAAGTGGGAAATCCAAGAAGGAATACAGTAGTTTCAGATCATTTATGATTTTTCTCCAACAATGTCAGTATTAAAAAGCAAAAGTAGAGAGAAGAGACATGTCTAGACTGAAAAAACATGAAGAATACTGAAACTTCAACAGAGCAGGACTTCCTCTATAGGTGTTTGTTTGCTGCACTGTCAGTGAGAAATCGAAGAGGGGACAAAGGAGTTTTAGATTCATCAGGTGCTCTTCCAATAGAGACAATGTGTGATTCCACACGCCAGTAGTGGCGATACTACAAGTTTTTGGGCGCTGCCAAGATTACTAAGCTGTTGGAAAGTTTTCTGACAATCCTCAACCAACCACAACAACATTGGAAGATTGAATGTGTGTGAGGATTTGCCGAAGAATTGAACAAGCTATGAAAGAGGAAAGATTGAAGGATCTGCCATGGATTCCAGAACAATGATGAGAGGTGAATCAGGAGATGACTTTGACGGTGTGAACCCTTAATTATGTGGTATAGCCAGGTCTTACGATAGAATCAATTGCTCAAATGTCTTTGCCAAGATGGGACATTCCTCTGCCACTTAAGTTTGTCGACCAGCATCTGCCAGATTCTAGAATTTTGCTTGACTCCGACAAATCCCATGCAACCACCAATTTCTAGGTGGTATAATCCAGATAAGAGATGTGATGTCATTGTGGGGTCCTCAACCATTTCAAGTGAACAGTTTCAAGAATTGCAAGAATTGAGTCTGAAAGTTGGTGAGCAAGAGACAAGTGGAGTCGGTGAAGGAGGGTGTCATTGGCTATATTGTCCCCGAACATCTTCAGAATGACATGTTGATCGAAAGTGCTTGGCAAAACGCAAATATTGCCAGAAAAGCTGATTCAAGAATGGTGATGAACAGTCAATCATATTGTTTTGGAATTCTGCATTTTGTTTTGGGATCACATCTCATCCTTCAAAAACATGCCTTGCTTTTGTCTCTTTGTTGTTTTGAAATCAACAGATGTTTAACATTTTATTCTGACAAAATATTTTGATCAAACTCCAACATGCGATAAAGGTTAATCAATCCGGAAGATTAAAAGTGTTTTGATTACAGAAATGACTCGATGCTTGAAAATGACATGAGGTGACTAAACAATTTTGAACTCATACCTCCTGAAACTGAACCACACATCATATAGCTAAGTTTTAGCAGTATGCATAATGACATGTAGTGGATTTGGTAGTTATGGACTCGTGAATCATTGACTCTTACAAGTCCAAATCATTACACTAGATGAGGTCAAAATTTATCGGTTTTAACTAACCTTGCTTGAAATGAGAAAAGGCCATCTTTGTTATCCTTTCACGTTTCTTGAAATATGATCCCTTGCAGTCCCATGCATTTTGAGTATAGTGAAATATTTTCTTTCAAAAAGAAACCCTAACTAGGATCATACCCCACACTGGGGGCAGATGAGAGACATGTTGGAGACATTGATATGATTAATGGATAAAAGGGAAGGCTTAGAACAAAAGTCCAATGATTGAGAGAGAGCTAAAAGAAGACACATAGACTGGGGCCATATAAGAAAGTTTTGAGGAAGGCTATGAAAAAAAGAGAATAAAAAAAAAAGGGAAGTTGAAATTGCCTTCACTTAAAGACAAGTTAAAGATAAAGGAAGGAGAACGCCTATCACGTCTATGAAAAGCAAAAGAAATTTCAATCAATACCAAAAAAAAAGAAAGACTAAGCTATAAGTGTTGACTTTTGGTATCCATTATAAAGCCTACGATGTTATCAGATGATTAAGATTGGTTATTCATCAAAGGAAAAGTTGGATTTGCATTATGACCTATGTTAAGAGAATTCTGATATTTGAGATTAACAAGGTTATATGTCACTTTCTCTACAATGACGACAAGAGAAAAAGAATCGATGAATAGTTAATGGTGATCCTAAGTCGTTGAAACCCTCAAACACCTTTTGAGCCTTTGAAATTCTTTTCTTTCATAGCCATGAACCATAGCCTGCATTACGTGCTTTTAAAAGCCCTTTTTAATCAAGCAAGCACTTTGAATCGATAAATGGCGCTCTCAAAACTTGAAGAGCTTTTCCATAAGGGTTGTGACTTCATGAATTAAGCTATTGGTTATTATGCATGCTGATAAAATAAATGCTAAGAAAAGAAACAACCTTTCTTGATAAAGCCTGAGCATCTTGTTTTTGAAATTCATAAAAATGTCACCTCATCACAGACCATCAAAAGATATACCTAAAATCAGAGTTTAAAGTGGACACAAAGAACCATGAAAAAGTCATTTTAAATCTTACAACGGTTCATTTCTGTTTTCAAGATACAAGACAATCAAAGCACTGCATTGAATAGTATGTTGGGTCTTTGACCAAAGAAGTTTGAATTTCAAAAGAAAATTTTTTTTTCAAAAAACAGACATCTCTCTGATTTCATTTCAACAATTAGTCTTGAATAGACATGATCGTTGAAATGTGAGATTTGAGAACAAGAAAGATTTTCAAACAAGAACATCAATTGAGTTTGCAAAATCCTTGACAAAAATGACATCAACATTTCTCGACACTCCTTGAAACGTTGACCACCTGGGGGCAATACAGTGGGCCTTTAGAAGAAAAACAAACAACATTCTGATCAGCTGAGGTCAAAGAAAGAATTAGATGATGAGTCGTCAAAGTTCATCAAAGTTATGTTTAGCATCTAACAATGACAAGGAAATACCTTCTTGTGTATAAACTGATGAACAAACCTTCAGATCATATTGGGGGGCAATGTTGTTCAAAGACAATCCATGATCTAGTGCACTTCAGCAACAATTGATGAGCAACGCTACACTAGAAGGATATTTTCATATCTTCCTTTTGGTTTATCATCTTCAACATGGTTATAACTTTGGATCGATGCTATCACAAAGTTGCATGTGAACGAATGCTGGAAGGATGCACCCATCAAGACTGATAGTGGGACCATCTATTCTGAAGCTCAAATGCGCACTTCATCGCATGAATATGGGTTGATAACATGAACATCATTGATGATGCCAATACATTTCTTTTCAAGATCTGATTAGATGGATGAGAAGAAATTTTTGAGGAAAACATTGAGCTTACAACGATGAGCCTTTCCCTGCAAAGTATGACATGCATGTCGGAATGACGTGGCAGTTCCATGAAGGCTGGTGACCATATATACTTGAATGGTGTTTCAACCAAAGGCAAGTTTCAGACTATTTAACAATCTTGATAGGTGTTGGCATGATGCACACAACCAATCAAAGTATATGGTCACGCGCCGTCGCGGGAAACTGGGCAAACCAAGGGTGTATGGAGCGGCTTCCTCCCCGGTGACCTGCAAAGAAAAATCAAAGCACAAAAAGCCAGTTGATTTTAGTTATTTTCCCATCACTGTTTCGGATCTGCTTCTCCTCTTTTTTTTTTCAAATCTGCCGAATCTGAAGCTGGGCGTTACATGCGCCGTTGATGACAGGTCAGGCATGTGGATGGCAGGATCGGTAACTTCCATCTTCCTCCTTCATTTCTACGTCGGCGGTGTCGCCCATCGCTGCCACAGTTGGGAGATCGGAGCGCCTTTCAAGTCTCGGTTTTCTGCTCCCTTCTACTGACCTTCGGTTGGTTTTTCCTTCTACGATGGCCGATCTGGTGGCTGGGAGTATCTCTTCTTCTCCTCCGCTTCAGGTGGTTGGCGGTGCAGAGGAACAACCGAAAAGGGAGCGCCGCTGCTGGGGTTGTTCGGTGTTGGAGGGAGCGCCGTGAGTGAGAGTTGAGGGGTGCTGGATCGTGGCTGTTGTGAGGCAGATCGGAGGAAGAGAGGGAGTTGTGGTCGGGTTTGTGAGGGAGAGGACCGGGCTGTGGGAGAAGGAGAAGAGGAGGCACTGTCAAAGGAAGATCGGTGGGGGGAGGCTGTGTTGGGTGGTGAGCGTGGATGTGTGAGGGTTGATTGGCTGGAAAAAAGGAGCAAAAAAATACTGGCTGTCTTTGATGCAGGGAAGACGATGGAGAGCTGAAAATCATAGGGCTGTGGGAGCGAAAAAATTCGAACCGGGGAAGGGGGCGGCTCCGAATGGGTGAGGGAGAAGACCCTTTGGCCGAGTCTGTCGGAGAGAAAGAAAAATATTTAAGCCAGGAGAGGGCGGCTGTTTGGCCGGTGTGGAAAGAAAAAAAAAGGGTGGGGGGCGGCTCCCTGATGGAGGAGAAAAGAAGAAAATTAATCACCAAGGGTAAGGGGTGTCCGGCGGCTGGTTTTTTTTTATGAGGGAGAAGACAAGGTTAAGTTTTTTTTAGGGTTTCTGATTTTGTGTTGCCTCCCCTCTCCAAGTTCAAAATTGCCCCCATGGATCAACATTTGCCCCCCCTCTTGAATGTGTTGAGGAACCCAGTATTTATAGATGAAAATATTGATAGGTTTTCAAATTGGTCCCTCAATTTCTTTCTTTTTGTAAATTTGATTTTTTCTTAATTATTTTGTATTTTTTTAAAAACGAGCAATATCAACGTCGACTCGATGAGGAAAATTAATGATTTTAAAAATGACGCGTGAAAAGTCGAACGCGTTTGTTGTAACCCATTTTTGGGTCCCCACAAAAAAAAAATATATAATAATAATAAAATAAATAGCCAAAGAAGGTTCGCAAGATAACAGGAGGCAGAAGCGCTCAGAAAATGGTCGGAAGATTGGTCAAGGAGGTTAAAAAATACAAAGATTGGGTTTTGACAGTATATTCTTGAAGAATAAGAGCCCTGTTGAGAAGAAAAATTTGAATTTTGAGGAGAAAAGCCCAAATTTGGATGATTATGGACTTAATTGGATTTTATTTGAATTTATAGAGGATTTGAGTGCAAGAAAAATTGATTTTTAAGTCAATTTGGGCTTTAATTAGAAGAAATTTAAGTTCTGGGGCCAAAATATATTTTTTTGGAATTTATTAGGTCAAATCAGGGGCTTAATTGCATAAATATTGAAGTTTAATGGCCAATTAGGGGCTCAATTGTGAAAATCCGAAACCAGGGACCAATTTGGAAAACACGGGTAAATAGAGGGGGCTGTTTTGAATTGATCCAGGGGTGTAATTGAAGAAATTGGAAGTTTATTGATCAATTGAGGGCTTAATTGCATAAATCAGAGGCAAAGGACCAAGGTGAAAAACGCGGCCAACTACGGGGGCGAGGACCGAAATTGGCAGGGACGCAATTGAAAGAAACAAAAGATAATTGAGGGCTGTTTTGAAATTTGGCGTATTCTGGCGCCATTTTTTTAAAATGAAACGGCGCGTTTTCCCCAAAACGACGTCGTTTCATATAAAAAAAAAAACCGAGACAAAAAGGACAGAGAGAGACCGAAGGAGAGAGAAACCACCGAACTTAAGAAACAGCCACCGAAAACCCAAAACTGAGAAGCTTGGGAAAATTGGAAGCCGATAGGGAACTCAAGAAACCGAAACAGAAGCCACGAACCGGGTGAACGATGACGAACCGTGGGAAACAGCCGTAGCGCCGCCTGAGCCGCCGTCCGTGAGCCACGACACCGCCACCGGTCTCCACCGCAGTGTGACCAGCGAGGAACTCCAGCCAGCAGCACTGCCTCCGCCACGCCAGGTGCCCTTTTCTTGTCCCCTGTAGTGTTGCATTTTGTTTGTTTCCTGCATGCAGGAGAAAAGGAAAGGGGGAAAATAATTCCCCCCTCCCCCGTTTAATTTCGTATGGGCCAGAATGGTTCTGGCCCAGCCTGGTATTCTGGGCCGGTCCGGGCCCAGACTAAAGAGGAATTTTGTTTTGGGCCAAGATCGGCCCATTTTTTTTGTTTGCTTAGTCTGAGCCCGACCCATTTATTTGGGCCGGCCCAGCCCGATTTGTTTTTTATTATATATTATAAATTATGGTATATTATAATATATGTGTGTATATATATTATATTATATATATATATTTAAAAAAATATATATTTTGAAAAATCTTTAAAAAATATTGTTGATTTTCCTGCATATTTTTGTCAAAATGGTTTAATGTTGGTTTGTATTTTTATACCGTAAAGATACAAAACCAATGTTAAAAATACCCGGTTTTCATCAAAACATCAAAGATTTTCAGAATAAAAAATGTTTTTGCTTTCAAAAAAATAATTCTAAAAAGTCCTTAAAAATGTTGTTGATTTTTCTGCATATTTTTATTAAGGTGGATTAATATTGGGTTGTATTTTTATACCGTAAGGATACAAGCTCAGTATTTAAATACCCGATTTACGTCAAAGCATAAAAAAATAATATTTTCAAAAATTGTTTTTGTTTTAAAATACGGCTAGTCTCTCCATATATATATATATATATATATATAATATATAACATCATTTTTTACACAACAAAGAAAATTTTCAAAACAATATATGTATTAGCATGCATTTTGGCTTTAATAACCAGTTTATTTAAGCCATGAGAACTAGGCCAATATTTCAAAAATTCAAAAAATCTTTTTGTTTTCTTTTTAGTATTTGGGATTACGAATTTATACGTAAAACGTATTCCTAAATATTATATTTTTGGTATAGACGTTAGAACGGTTAGATTTTACCCGATAAGATAAAAGACCTTCTTACGAGGAGGATTTTTCTTGAACCATAGACAGACCAACGACTAGAAACACAAAAACCTTAGTTTTTATCAGACAATAAAACAATGCAGCTTACCTTAGGTAGGGCGTATTTGGGGTGCTAATACCTTCTCTGAGACCAGTTAGGGTTCCTAGTGACCAAAATACTAGGTGGCGACTCCCATTCCATTTTTACCAATAAAAACAATATTTTCTGTATCCCCATATATATATCTACATTGTAGATTTAAAAAATGGAAAAAACATAGTTTTTCGCCGCGACGCCGCACACGTGCGACAGAATGGCGACTCCACTGGGGACCTTGTAGACTAAGCTTTGTTTTTGTCTGATTTGTTTGTGTTTTTGTGTTTATTGTTAATATGCCTTTCCTTTTATTTGTGTATTTATTTTTATTTTACTCATATTATTCATGCATTCTATACAATTGTCTCATGCATCACTTGCTTTAATTTTGAAAAGCACACACAAGCTTTAAGTTAAGTGGGGAATTAGCGATTTACCCTAAGACTATTGGTCAGGGTTTAAATGCGTGAAACACCCAACTCATATCTGAGTGCCTGCTTGGTAATGGTGGGCATACGTGTCTTAACTGTTCCTTGCAACGCCCCCATACTTCTTTACGAAGAACGTCACTGGGCAGATATGAGACCCTTCAAGACCAGATAGAAAAACTACCCACTCTCACTTGATAATTAGAGCTTGTCCTTAGGTTGTGAATCTTACTTTCATTTTGCATCACGATTAATACTGTTGAATTCATCAACCCAGGTTTTTGAGCTGAAATCATGACTAAGTACCTCTCTTTCCAAGAATATGGACAAGAGTCTGAGTTGGCTCAGATTGCCGAAGGAAAATGCCCAAGAATCGATACTAGTGGTTTACCATGCATTACCAAGGTAAATCACATGGTAAACGACTTAGGAAAGTTGCTGCCTATCATGGAATATGTCGACGAGACTTTGTTTGAAAGGCGATATGGGAGAATTGCACAGATAATGAGGTTACCTGTACAAGCAGCGGCGATCAAAGCCCTTCTGAATTTTTGGGATCCAAGTTATCGGTGTTTTACCTTTGGAAACATCGATATGACACCCACCTTGGAAGAATATGAGAGAATTCTGGACTTTCCAAATGACAGCCACAGAATCTACCACCGACGCAGATTTGAAGACACAGCTTCGGAAGTAGTCAATTTATTAAGCTTAGGAAAGATCAGCCAGTGTAGAGTCGCTGAAGGGGGTTTTAAATGGAAGGTCATTGAAGCCCGAATGAAGAAAAATGCCGAAGAAGGCAAGTTGGGAGACGAGCGATATAGGTTGGTGGCCTTCGCCATTTTTGGGCTAGTGTTGTTCCCTTCTGAAACTGGGGTCATCAGTTTAGAAGCAGCAAGTGTCTTCGTCGAGTATGAGCATGACCGGATCAATCCTTCCTCAGCCATCTTGGGGGAAACCATGTTATCTCTTAGTCACTGCCGGACACATGGAAAAGGAGCTATGAGATGCTGCGTCCCTATGTTGTACCTATGGATAATTAGTCATATCGAAGCACCAAGAGACATCTTCAACAACTTTTGGTGGTTTGACTTGCGACCGTTAAAGATTACCATAGATGAGACTTGGAAGAATTGGGATGAGAAGGCATGGAGGGATAAGTATGCAGCATTGCCAAGTAGCAACTTCAAATGGAAAGCGCCGTGGATGAACAACGCTATTTGCACAATGAGCTGCGGAAGCAAGATATGGGTTCCTTTAATTGGTGTAACCGGTTACATCAGCTATGCGCCCGCCCTCGTAACAAGGCAGTTAGGCGGAATGCAATATACGCCAAGAACCTTGGGTTTAGCTGATTTCATTGGGTTATTCAAGCACCAACCGTTCATAGAAGAAATGGCGCTTATCCGACAGGATTGGGAAAGCCCTTGAAGGCGAAAAGAGAAGAAGGAAGCAGTTTTGAAACCTCATTCAGCCATAATTATACAGTTTGGAGGAATGAAGATTTTTCTGAAGTGAAGGGTCTCTCTACACAAGAACAGTCAGAGGCAGCGATAGAACCACAGAAAAGGAAAAGAAAGGATGATGAAGAAGATCTAAGAAAACAGTTAGATCAGTGTATAATAGAACTCAGCAAAAGTAAGGGGCGACAACAACTGTTAGAGAACCAGCTAGAGGAGGAAAATACGATGAGGGTTTTCTTGAATCAGCGGTTAGAAAAACAAGAGAAGCAGCTAATGTCTCTAAAGGAATGGCAGAAAAGGGCCGAGGTAGCTGAAGAGATAACAACGGGGGTCCAGGTTGAGTTAAGGAATCGAATAGCTGATTATGACGAGTTGGTCAAGAAGAATGGGATAGCAGAAAAAGAATTGGCTAAGGTTAAGAGGTCAACAAAAGGCGTGAATGTTGATAAGGAGATGATGGATTCTTTGAAGAAGGGAAGGAAACTTCTTTTAAAGAAAATAGAAGATGAAAAGGAGAAGAATCGTCTAGCCAACCTCGACATAGAAGAAGAAAGGAAGGTTAGAGCTCAATACATGGTGCAACTAGAGGAAGAAAGAAATGCGAGAAGGGCCGCTGAGTCTGACATGAGAGATTACCAGAAGAGAGCTGAGTCTTCAAAAGGAAGGATGAGGGCTTTACAATCGGAGATCGAGGTACGAGAAGAAGAGTTAAGGGAGTTGAGAAGCCACTACTTCGAGATGGAAGAAGAGATGAGTAAGGCTAAGCAAGAGCGTCAAGAATGCCAAGACTACATGGACAGCTTTGCAGTTCAAATCAATTCCAAAATAGCAGAGCTGGATATCGAAAAGGAAGAGCTACAGAGGACAAGAGATAAGTTGGCACAATCAGAGGGTATGGTGCGAGTATTGGAAAGAAGCAACGAAGCTTAGGAGCCAGCAACGAAGCAATAATCGGAGATAACTGTATTCCATGATAAGATAAGACATATGTCAAAACAGGTTGAGCACGTAGCCCGTTGTGCGGAAAGGTTGCAACAGCAAGCCACCGAAGTTGGAAATGACGGTTCAAAGTATCGAGAATACATGGGGGCCATGGTCTTTTTATTAGGGATTTAGCTAATAGGGGAAATGCCTTTTAGAAGTAGCAATGTATAGGACTTCTCTTTTCCATTATTGTTTTGTATGAGCAATTTTGTTATTTATAAGAAGTCCATGACGTATTTCCTTTCTTAATGTGTTGAGTAAGCCACTATGATAAGAACTTGGCAAACCCTCCTTTATGGTAATCCGGTCAACTCAGAAATCTTGCTTAAAGGTTACGAAAGTCATGAATCAGCTCATATATATATATATATATATATACACATTACATATGCATCGCATTCTCATCACACATTTTGTTTTTAATTCATCATATGCATGCCAGATCGTGAAACATAGGTCCCATATCCAGAGTCCACCAAACCCGGTCCAGATCAAGAATGGAAAACGAAGAAAGAGCCCAATTAGAGTCGCACTACCAGACCGAGTTGGAATCTGTGAAAAATGAAGTTTCTCGACTGACCAGTCTGCTTGAGCAACTGTTAAGAACCAAGAACGGAGAAGGAACGTCTACCCAACCACCTATAGGAGCACCGTCAGTTCATGTCCCGGGGTTATCTCAGAACTTGGGGGCAGATTCAGCGACGGGGCAGCACTTTGCACCTGCTATTCCCATTCAGCCCCCTCAAGCTCACATCACTGTAGATTTAACAGCCGAGGGGCCTTCCGATAATAGGTCCACTGGTTTTGTGAACGAGGACAAGATATCAGCATTAGAAGAAAGGTTAAGAGCAGTCGAGGGAAATGATTGGTTTGACCCCATGCGAGCGTCGGAAATATGCTTGGTACCAAACCTCACGGTACCAAAAGATTTTAGGATACCAGAGTTTATAAGGTACACTGGGTTGGAATGCCCAAACACTCACCTTCGATCTTATTGCAATAAGATGGCTGAGGTGATTCATGACGATAAGTTAATGATCTACTTTTTCCAAGACAGTCTATCGGGATCTGCGCTAAGTTGGTACATGAGGCTGGATAATGTCAAGATTAAGAAATGGAAGGACTTAGTGGAGGCTTTCCTAAAGCAATACAAGTTCAATTTGGAAATTGCTCCAGATCGAACGAGCCTCATGTCAATGGAAAAGAGAAGCCAAGAGTCAGTGAGGGCTTATGCGCAAAGATGGAGGGACGAGGCCACGCATGTGCAACCCCCTTTGATAGAAACAGAGATGGTGACTTTGTTCGCCAATACATTCAAGGCACCTTACTATGAGCATTTAATGGGTAGCTCATCTCAACATTTCTATGATGTTGTACGTGTGGCGGAAAGAATAGAGCAAGGAATTAAAGCTGGGCGCATAGCGGAGCCTTTAGAGAAGAAAGGTTTTGTTGGAAGAAAAAGAGAAGGTGACGTTAACAATTTGGAAGATGGGTACAAAGGCAAAAAAGTAAATTTCCGTAGTCCACAAGCACCTACCTCTCAAGTCTCACGCATAAACTTTAACCAACCTTTTTCACCTAACCGAACAAATAACCAGCCAAACTACCAAAATCACTACCAAGATCACTACCAAAGACCCCACCCAAGATACACTTCAGAACAACTGCCGCCTTTACCCATGCCATTGAAGGACATGTATGCCAAGCTGTTGAGCATTGGACAAGTAGCTCCTATCCCTACACTACCACTACAACCACCATTCCCAATTTGGTACAAGCCTGAGTTGTCTTGCGAGTACCATGGGGGTAATCCCGGGCATGGGATCGAAACTTGCTATGCCTTCAAGAAGAGGTTATTGGAGCTTATTAGGATGGGATGGGTATCCTTCGAAGACAAGCCCAATGTTAATTCAAACCCATTGCCTAAGCATGCTCCAAATAGTGGTGGAATAGGCATGATCGAAGTGGGAAATCAAGGCAAGGTGTTGAAGGTGTCGATGAAAAGGTTGTACGACATGTTAGTACAATCAGGATTTCTAAAGGCAAAGGTGGTAAGGCAATCGGAGAGAGGTGACTACTATGAGTTCCACGGAAGAGATGAACATCACATTGAGGATTGCACAGAGTTTTGCAAAAAGATCGCAAAAATATTAAAGATGGGACAATTAAGGATTGTACCCATGGAGAGCAGGTGTGAGGTAAGCATGATGGAAGGCCAATATGAGATGGCAGGAGTTTGCAGGATCCAACAGACTGCTAATGGGCCCCCAAGGCTGATCTTGATTAAACCGTCCTGCACAAAAGAGAATCACAATGCCATGCCGTATAATTATGGGTATGCCTCCAACATTCGAGCGCCTCTTCCTTTGTTCCAGACGGAGATAAGTGGTTTGACCAGGAGTGGTTGTTGCTTTACGCCGGAAGAATGGAGGAAGGAAAAGGGTAAGGAGGTGGTAGATCTGGACAAAGCTCCCAAAGTTAATAAGCCGGTAACGGAAGAGGAGTCGAATGAGTTTTTGAAGTTGATCAAGCATAACGAATATTGCATAGTGGATCAACTAAAAAAGACTCCAGCGCGGATCTCCCTTATGTCTTTGATACTCAGCTCTAAGCCGCATCGAAATGCCTTGCAAAAGGTATTGAATGAGGCATATGTACCTCAAGACATTGAGCATAAAACCATGGAGCATTTAGTAGGGAGGATCCATGCAACTAATTACCTCTACTTCACGGCTGATGAGCTTGATGCTGAAGGTACCGGACACAACAAGCCTTTATACATTACTGTTAGGTGCAAAGACTGTCTTGTAGGGAAGGTGCTCGTCGATAATGGCTCGGCCCTCAACGTGTTGCCAAAGCACATTCTAGAGGAAATGCCGATTGATGAATCTCATATGAAGCCAAGTACTATGATGGCCAGAGCGTATGATGGCTCACCTAGGCCAATACTTGGGACTTTAGAAGTGGAGCTATATGTGGGACCACAAATGTTCCTAGTGACACTTCAGGTTATGGATATCCACCCTTCCTATAGCATGTTGTTGGGAAGACCTTGGATTCACGCGGCGGGGGCAGTAACTTCGTCATTGCACCAATGCCTGAAGTACATCATGAATGGGATGTTGGTAACTGTCAAGGCTGAGGAGGCAATATCCATGATAAAGAATGTGGCTGTGCCTTTCATCGAAGCGGAGGATTGCAAGGATGGCAATATCCATGCTTTTGAGATCGTGAACACCGACTGGGTGCCGGAGAACACCGTGCTAAGAAGGCCAAGGATCTCAGAAGCAGCAAGGATGGCAAGTCTATGTTTTTTGAACCGTGGGCTAATCCGACAAGGAAGAGAAAAAGCTGATCAAAGATTTGGGTTAGGATATCAACCTAACCAAGAGGATTATCGTTGGGCTGCTGATCGGAGAAGGACAAGAAGGATGGCTAGAATTAAAGGAAGAGATCTTGAAGAAGAACAACTAGAAATCCCTCCCCTTAGCGTATCATTCCCAAGAGCTGCATACATAGTGCAACATGATAAGGGAGCTGAAAGCCTGGGTCTAGAACTGGCTCATATGAGCATAAACACCTTGGAGGGAAACGAGAAGAAAGGGGATGACGTGAAAGCAGTAGCGGGAAAAGAAGATGAAGCGCTGCCACAACTGACGATCCATACACTAGAAGAAGTCTCCGCCAAGACCGTTGTGCGCAAGCTGGCTCCAGGCGAAAAGTTTTAGAATTGGGTGACCCAAGAAGCTCCAGTGATCTTCAAAATGTAAACCAACTTTGTTTGCCTTATCATGTTTTTGTCATTGCTTATGTTTGCTTTTATTTTCTCCAGTTGACAATCAAGGCTCATGATGTCAGCTTGATTCTATATTTGTCATAAAGCCCACCTTTTTCCCTTGAATGAATGTGAGATCATGCACTTTTTCAAAAATTGTTTATATATATATATATGCATTTACACCAAGCACTTCCTGCTTTCAGGAATCCTGAAAGCGGATCTCCAACAACATCACATACATTTAGCATCAAGAATAAATGGCCAAACTTGAACGAGCATGTAATAGCTATGGAAGAAGAAGAGTGGGATGAAAGCAATATCAGTGAATTCACCAGGCTAGTAGAACAACAGGAACAGACTTGGAAGCCTGCCACCGAGGAACTCGAAACCATCAATGTGGGCAATGGTCAGCTCAAGAAAGAGTTGAAAATAGGTACCCTAATTACTTCTGAACAAAGGATAAAAATGATCACCCTATTACAAGAGTATTCAGATGTCTTTGCTTGGTCCTATGAAGATATGCCCGGTTTGGATACAAGTATTGTAGAACACAAGATACCGTTGGAAGAAGGTTATAAGCCAGTCAAGCAGAAGCTAAGGAGGGCCCACCCGGATGTCTGGATCAAGGTCAAGGCAGAACTCGAAAAGCAAATGGGATGCTGGCTTTCTAGAAGTAGTTAGATACCCACAATGGGTGTCTAACATTGTTGTGGTGCCTAAGAAGGAAGGGAAGATTCGAGTTTGTGTGGATTTTCGGAATTTGAATAAAGCTAGCCCTAAGGATGATTTTCCTCTACCACACATAGATGTTTTAGTGGATAATGCTGCCCGAAGTTCCACTTATTCCTTTATGGACGGTTTTTCAGGATACAACCAAATAAAAATGGCTTTAGAGGATAAGGCGAAAACAACTTTTGTCACACCTTGGGGGACCTACTGCTACAAGGTCATGCCATTTGGGTTAAAGAACGCGGGTGCAACATATCAAAGAGCAATGGTGACTCTATTCCACGACATGATGCACAAAGAAATTGAGGTGTATGTAGATGATATGATTGCCAAGTCTAAAAAGGAACAAGATCATGTGGAAGTTTTAAGGAAGTTATTTGAGAGGTTGAGGAAGTATGAACTAAGGCTTAATCCTGCAAAATGTTCATTCGGAGTTAAATCGGGCAAGCTGTTGGGATTTGTGGTAAGTGATAGAGGTATAGAGGTGGATCCGGATAAAGTAAGGGCCATCCAGGCCATGTCGTCCCCTAAGACGGAGAAAGAAGTAAGAGGATTCTTGGGAAGGTTGAATTACATTGCTCGGTTTATAGCTCAGCTAACAACAACATGCGAGCCTATATTCCGGCTACTAAGGAAAAAGAATCCCGGAACCTGGAATGAGGAGTGTGAGGAGGCATTCAATAAAATCAAGCATTATTTACAAAATCCACCTTTACTGGTTCCTCCTGTATCAGGAAAACCTCTAGTATTATATCTAACCGTTACTGAAGTAGCCATGGGTTGTGTATTGGGTCAGCATGATGAAACCGGAAGGAAGGAAAGAGCTATTTATTACTTGAGTAAGAAATTCACTGAATGTGAGTCCAGATACACGGAGATAGAAAGGCTCTGTTGTGCGTTGGTGTGGGCGGCAAAGAGGTTGCGACATTACATGTTATACTATACTATACCACTTGGTTGATTTCAAAAGTGATTCCTGGATCTGGATCTCTAGGTATATTTGTAATAAGCCTTTTCTCTCAAGTAGAATTGCAAGGTGGCAAGTCTTATTAGCAGAATATGACATAGTGTATATGAAAAGGAAAGCCGTAAAAGGGAGTGCAATCACAGACCATCTAGCCGATAATGCTGTTGAAGATTACGAACCTTTGGATTTTGATTTCCCTGATGAAGATATATTGTCAATAGAAAAGGAAGAAGAAAAGATAGATTGGTGGACCATGTTTTTTGATGGGGCAGTAAATGTATATGGTAACGGGGCAGGGGCGGTAATAATCTCTCCTAATAAGAAACAATACCCAGTTTCAGTCAAACTACACTTCGAGTGCACCAACAATACAGCTGAGTATGAAGCTTGTATCCTCGGTTTAGAAGCAGCATTGGAGCTTAAAATAAAGAAAATAGATGTATATGGGGATTCAATGTTGATCATCTGCCAGGTTAAAGGGGAATGGCAAACCAAAGAGGAAAAGTTGAGGCCTTACCAGGAATACCTATCCATGCTAGCAAAGGAATTTGAAGAAATTAGATTCACCCATCTGGGAAGGGAGGGGAACCATTTTGCGGATGCTTTGGCCACACTAGCTGCTATGACTACCATTGATCTCAAGTGCAAGGTACAACCGGTACACATTGATATTAGAAATGATCCAGCTCACTGTTGTTTAATTGAAGGAGAGATGGACGGACAACCTTGGTATTATGATATCAAGAATCTGGTGCAGAAGCAGGAATATCCGGTGGGAGCTTCTAAGACGGATAAGAAAACCTTGAGAAGGTTGGCCATAGACTTCTATTTAGATGGAGAGATTTTATATAAAAGGTCATTTGATGGAACCCTGTTAAGGTGTTTGGATGAGACAGATGCTAGAAGGGCATTAAGAGAGGTCCATGAGGGGATTTGCTCAACCCATGCTAGCGGGCATATGATGGCAAGGAAAATCCAAAGGGCTGGTTATTTTTGGATGACACTAGAAAAAGACTGTATAGACTATGTCAGAAAATGTATCAAATGTCAAATTTACAGTGACAAGGTCAATATGCCACCAGCTCCTCTGTTTAACTTAACATCTCCATGGCCCTTCGCGATGTGGAGAATTGATGTGATTGGACCTGTGAACCCAAAAGCGAGCAATGGTCATAGATTTATCCTCGTGGCTATTGACTACTTCACAAAATGGGTAAAAGTCGGGTCATTCGCTCATGTGACGCAAAAGGTGGTGAAGAAATTTATTGAGAGAGATTTGATATGTCGGTATGGTCCACCAGAAAAGATTACAACTGATAATGCCCAAAATTTCAACGGTAAGATGATAATAGAGCTCTGCACTAAATGGAAAATCAAGCATTCCAATTCTTTGCCATATAGACCAAAGATGAATGGGGCGGTAGAAGCTGCTAACAAGAATGTCAAAAAGATTATTCAGAAGATGGTAGTCACCTATAGGGATTGGCATGAGATGTTGCCATTTGCCCTTCATGCATATCGCACCACAGTTCGAACCTCGACAGGGACTACCCCATATTCTCTGGTATACGGTATGGAGGCAGTGATGCCTTTGGAAGTGGAAATCCCGTCGTTAAGAGTGTTAATAGATTCTGAGTTGGAAGAGGCCGAGTGGGCCAGAGTGAGACACGAGCAACTGAACCTGATCAGTGAAAAGAGAATGGCCGCAATATGTCATCACCAGCTTTACCAGAAACGAATGGCTAAGGCATATGATAAGAAGGTTAGACCGCGGTTGTTTCAAGAAGGGGATCTAGTATTAAATAAAATATTGTCATTACCCGGAGATGATCAAAGCAAATGGGCACCAAATTACGGGGGTCCTTATGTAGTAACGAAAGCATTCTCAGG